>KZ654409.1:9805-20402 GCA_001010745.2 Gerris buenoi
GGGGGGGGGGGGGGGGTATGAATAATATAAATAGGTTAACATTAATAATATTATTGAAATAAATAAATAATAATAATTACATTAAAGGGATAAAAAAAAAGTTTCATAAAATAATATATTGTTAATGGAAGTAGATTAAAAAAAAAAATTCTAAGAAACATGCAATCTTAAGTATCTAGGTTGAAACGGCACAGACATTGGATTTTAACGAGATGATTGATAATTTTGACATATTAAAGCGTGTAAAAAAAACATACAATTTATTAAATTTTATGTATATTTTATCTAGATTTAATGTTAAAAATAAGGAATAATAGGGGAAATAATTTTTAAGCTTTTTTTATACTTCGTTAAAACACTCTTATGGGATATGGTATTAAGTATTAAGAAACAGTAAAGTTCCTCCCTGAAGGGGCGCGACCCCCCTTCTCACTCCTTAAAGGTAAAAATTTACTTTTTCTTCAATTTTTTCGCAAAACGGTTTATTTTTGAAAGAGAACTATAAATTAAAAAAATATGTTTCACATAATTCATCACAAAAAAGGTCCTATGCATGTTTGAAGTGAGACAAACCTATTGCGAGGTTACAGCTGGAAAAAGACAAAACAAATTCTGTAGCTTATTCTGCAAACCAACATATCTTTAAAACTACTCTTCTGATTTTAATAAAATTTAAATGGTAGGTTATCATAAGATCATAAGCCCCTTGTTGGTCATCATAAGCCCCTTGTTGGTCATCATAAGCCCCTTGT
Source organism: Gerris buenoi (assembly GCA_001010745.2). Lineage (NCBI taxonomy): Eukaryota > Metazoa > Arthropoda > Insecta > Hemiptera > Gerridae > Gerris > Gerris buenoi. Next base: position 10,558 of record KZ654409.1, read on the forward strand.
TGGTCCCATACAGTTTTTTTTTTTATATTTTTTACATGCGCACTGATTTACTCCTTTTCAATTTTCAAAAGCTTATCTGATTTTCATAAAATTTAGATGGTTTAGCCCCAAATTAATTTCAAACGTCTGCGTTCTTGTCATTTTGCTAAATTAATGGAAAGACGTGCTTTCAGTGAATCAAAAATCTAATTATAAACTTTAAACTTTTTTCCTTCGATTGCATTAGTATTCTTCTTATTAATTATTGTTATTATTATATTTATTTTTTCAGACTATTACATACTAATTTTTAAAGAATTTCCTTAAGATTGCCTAAGCTACTTATTTGATTTTTATTGCTCAACTCATTGTTACTCGATAATAATATCTATTTACATTATTAACTAAATGGATTAAGTAAAGGGCGCTTGTTAAGTAAAGGGCGCTTTTTTTATCTGGCGGGCAGCGCCATTAGAGCTAGCTACGCCACTGAATAGAGTGCCAACGTTTCAGCATTACCTGCCATTTTAAAGCCCTACAAAAATGGCAGGTAATGCCGAAACGTTGTCACTCTATTTAAAAATCTGAGTACGATTTTATATTACCTAAGTAATTTCTTTCATTATTGTATTCCTACCTATAGTTAGTATGTAAAGTAAATCTTGTGCTACTAATCTACAATCTACTAATCTACTATCTACTAATCTACTCTCTACTATCTACTAATCTACTATCTACTAATCTACTATCTACTAATCTACTATCTACTATCTCTATTAAGAAAAAGGGATGCTTAGTCCAATGTACTTTGGGACAAAGGAAAATCACAGTTATGATTTTATAAGGGGAGTGACAATCTAAAGAAGGATACTCCATATACCTTCTTTAGATGGTTACTCCCCTTTGTTTTCTTAATAAGGGGAGTAACCATCTAAAGAAGTGCCAANTTTTTCCTTCGATTGCATTAGTATTCTTCTTATTAATTATTGTTATTATTATATTTATTTTTTCAGACTATTACATACTAATTTTTAAAGAATTTCCTTAAGATTGCCTAAGCTACTTATTTGATTTTTATTGCTCAACTCATTGTTACTCGATAATAATATCTATTTACATTATTAACTAAATGGATTAAGTAAAGGGCGCTTGTTAAGTAAAGGGCGCTTTTTTTATCTGGCGGGCAGCGCCATTAGAGCTAGCTACGCCACTGAATAGAGTGCCAACGTTTCAGCATTACCTGCCATTTTAAAGCCCTACAAAAATGGCAGGTAATGCCGAAACGTTGTCACTCTATTTAAAAATCTGAGTACGATTTTATATTACCTAAGTAATTTCTTTCATTATTGTATTCCTACCTATAGTTAGTATGTAAAGTAAATCTTGTGCTACTAATCTACAATCTACTAATCTACTATCTACTAATCTACTCTCTACTATCTACTAATCTACTATCTACTAATCTACTATCTACTAATCTACTATCTACTAATCTACTCTCTACTATCTACTAATCTACTATCTACTAATCTACTATCTACTAATCTACTATCTACTAATCTACTATCTACTATCTACTAATCTACTATCTACTAATCTACTATCTACTAATCTACTAATCTACAAAAATTATGTGGTACCAACAATCAGTAGGCTTATTATAACTGTCTATTTATTTATCTAATGTCATTAGATAAATTTCATTAGAAACAGACGAGTAGTACAAAATTTGTGATAGTGAGAGCCAGTTTTTAAGATATATTGACATATTATCCTTTCCTATTTTCTGGATTCATACCTTTATATAATATGTGACTCTACGTCATGTAGAGTCACTCTAACCACCTCTAACCACCTCTAACCACCTCTAACCACCTCTAACCACCTCTAACCACCTCCAACCACCTCTAACCACCTCTAACCATCTCTAACCATCTCTAACCACCTCTAACCACCTCTAACCACCTCGATCTTGTTTGTATTATTTTTATTTTATACTTTGCTAATGATGCTAATAAATTTAGCGAAACGTCAGCATAAACTTCCTCACTGTGTTTTATTTGACAGCATCTCGCCTAACATACTCTCTCATGTAAATTAATCAAAATGTCGAAATAAAATCAAATAAAATTTTATGTATACTGAGGATCAGTCAAAAGTAAAAAAAAAAAAAAAAAAAATCAAAAAANAACATTGTGACCCCCCGGGGGATCGAACCCGGGACTTTTAGATTGAAGACAAGAAATCATTATTTACATAATGGGTATGCTTACTCATCTACAAAACCCTAAAAAGTACTTGGACTAAGTACTTCCCAGTGATTTTTATATTTTAATTAGTATAAAATCAAAACTAATTACCAGATATTTTGGTGGGTAGCGAGGATCAGTCAAAAGTAAATAAAAAACACAATGTTTAGTTTACCGACGTTTCAGAAAATATATTTCCTTCTTCAGGTCAAGACATTGAATGAGTTTTTTTTTCATGGTTAGTGTACAGTTGGAAGGTATAGAGTGGTGGTAACAACTCATATACCACACTAACCATGAAAAATAAACTCATTCAAAGTTTTGCCCTGAAGAGGGAAATATATTTTCCGAAACGTCGGTAAACTAAAACATTGTGTTTTATTACTTTTGACTGATCCCCGCTATCTACAAAATTTTATTTAATTATATTAATTAAATATTTAATTATTTCTCAGTCGATACTTTCCAATTCTTAGTCGAAATATGTTCTTAGTCATTGCAATATTTCCTTTCTTTATACATTTGTAAGACTGCACGAAAAATAATAGTTAATTTGTTCTAGTGTTTTATCATTAGGAAAATGCAATTAATCCTTTTAGCCAATAGTGATTGTTAATTTTGTTGTTCTATTTACACTAGTTTGGTATTTTTTTAATTGTACTTATATTTATCTTTGTCGATCTCAAAATGTTTATGGTGTTTAATATGGTTTTTTTCTCTCTTTTTTTTTTTTAAAAAAAAAAATAAATAATAATTAATCAATTTCAAATGACAATAATTAAACAAGAGTTATATGTATCTGTCATTTGAAAGAATTCTTCTATTTTTAAATCGTATAATTTTTCCTGTTACATTTTTAAATTATTATTATTTATTTATTTTCTTAGATTTATTATTAGACCGTAAACTATTAACAGAAACTACAAAATGATGTTTAAATTGTATTTGTTCAGGATATTAATATATATAATCTTGATCTATCTTGTCTATTATATTAAACAGATGTATTATTTCCTGAAAAAGAAATTACATATACAGGTTAAGGATACAGCTTTCCTCCATCATAATAACTAATAACACAATAAAAAAAATAAAAATTCCTACTATAATTTTTTCTCGTAAAAAATCTTGTTTTTTCCCAATTTTGTATCTATAAATACATAGAAACGGAAATGTTCAATTTTTTTTTCGATTGGAAATATTCAATTGTTTATTTTTTTTATTCCAATTTAAATTAAAATGCTTTTAAGGAAGAAACAAATTAGAAAATAAAATGAAATTATTCGTATAATTGAGTAAAAAGATTGCATCACAGAATAGTTAGATAATTTCAGGGGATAAAAAAAAAGCGAGAAATTTGATCAACTTTTAAAATAAATTTTTAACTAATTTTAGCTGTTTGAAAAAGAAAAAAACAGGGTATTTTTAAATTATTATTAAAGAAGGAACTAAATTTTCGAACATCATATCTTATTAATGACAATTAAAGAAATTTCTAGGCATGAAACCAGAATTTTTCTACTTCCTTGAGCATACCATTTTGATTTTTGATAAAACTAGACAAATATAGATAATAGTTATTTATGTAAGTAGGCAGCAAAATGGAATTTTACTGACGAATGATTAGATTAGCCTCCGAGCTGCGGTGGTGAGGACGGGCTGTGAAAATCAACAATTTCCGCAGATAATTATTAAATAATTCACTAGGGAGGAAAGTTTCCTTGCTGCTTTGTTCCATACTATATGTTATCTAATCTCGCTATTTAGGCTTTAAAATGGAAGCTTTTATTGCTTTGTAATAAAATATGTTTAAAACTAAATTAAAATAACACAAATTGAAATAAAACTGAACACAAACAAAAATAGATGTTTACCTTCCTTAGTTTGGGACTTACCTGAATGTTTACCTTCCTTAGTTTAGGACTTACCTATATGTTTACTTTCCTAAGCTTGAATCAAATTATATTCGGTGCTGCAATACGCCTGTGGGCGGATCAATCCACATACCAAACGGCATACGTTTCTATCTTTTTTTTTATTTTTTTTTTATTTTCTTAAGATTTTTATTTGTATATCTTTCGAAATACATTTTATACGATAGTGATTTTTTATAATATCAAGTATTCAATAATCGTGTAAAATATTATTATTTTTAGACTTTCAGATATATTTTTTTTAATTGTGCAATATTTTCTCCAAAAATTCCATTTCATATTGTCGGACTTTATGTTTTTTTAATATATAAATAAAACGGTCACTCCTTAAAGAGCCAAAAAGGCATCATTTTCTCGAAGGGGAGAAGAAGCGAAATGCATCTGAGTTGTAAAGATATATTATTACCTTAGTTTGTGAATGCAGGTACACATAACATCAGAAGGGGGGGATTTGCTAGCGCGGTTAAGTCCGGAGTTACGTAAGTCCAATGCAGCCACAACTTGATTTATCCAAAGTCCGCAAGCCGAACGAGAAAGCTACTTAATACTCGGCCACTGGTGTCTCTTCCTCCTTCCTAAGGAGCAGGTAGTTCGCCACTGGAATGGCGGTCCAGTGGCGAATGCTTCACAGCTGATACCTGCATTCCGCCACTTGTCCTAACCTTATTAGGGCTACTGGCGAACTGAGAGTACTTGTTATGAAATCCTAATTACTCATTAAACTCGCTTTGTCACTCCTATTTATAAACCAAAAGATTTCTCTTTCAAGCACAACGGAGAAAGTAATTTTAAACATTTTTTGAATGTAAAAAAAAAAAAAAAAAAATTGTTTTTTTTTTTTTTTTAAAAAACCGAACACATAAATCATTTGACTTTTAGAAATGAGTCTTGTTCTATAATATATTATTATGTTATTTAAGTGCGGATTTGGATAACTTTTTAAAAGGTCAAACATCCTCATTTAGCTAAGAAAGTATAAGAGATACCCATTGTACCAACATTTAACCCTTATGTAATTAAATTTAATCTTTTTTAAAATGTTTTACACTGCTAAAACATAAAGGATAATACGGTGTTAACAAATGTGCAATAAAGAATTAATTTTATTATAAAACGTAAGGAGTAGGTTATAAAATTTAAATTTTTATAAAATACAGTTCAGCGTGTAGTTTAGATCCTTAAGGCTCTACCGCATTTAAAACTTAAAAAACCATTGAGATAAAAACTATATTGGTTCTAAGCAAAATATCAACAATCCAAGTACAGGCTTAATTCCTAATTTTAATTCTTCACAATATAAAAATCTCATTTAGGTGGCGTTGTTTGAACCCCGATAAGTTATTTTGAAAGCCTAAAAATAAAACTTTATTTAGAAGAGCGTCATAATACACTGCTTTATGAAGTTTACTTGGATAGTATTGAGAAAGTACCTGTAACAAGATATAGTGAGGATCGTTATGGCTGCGAATAATAATAGTGTCAGTAATACGTGGAACATACATCGTTCCTTTGTCAAAACGCAGTTTCCATAAACTCGAAATCTCTTCATTCGCTGTCAGAACAGATTGTACCTAATTTCTATACATAAAAACTTAATAAAATATGACTAAAAGACGGATTGTAACAATAAAATCAACGCCACCTAAAATAGTACAACTAAGTTTCACTTCAACTACTTTATTTCTTCAATAATAAATCACAAATTAATATTATGCATCTATTTAAACATCAATGAAAGCAAATTATTTTCCTAGAAATAATATCTCCAGACAATGGCAATCAGTGAGAGAAGAGTGAAGAGTAGAGAAAATCACAACATAAATATGCGTCCTTGTGAAAGAGTAAAATGGGCGCACTAACACATTAAATTATGTATGTACGAAAGTTTATCTGGATGTCTCAAACTGTTTGACCTATTCATTTACTTTTTTAAATATATAATTGTTCACAAATTCTTAACAAAAGTTAAAATTACAATAACTTAAAACTACACAAACAAGTCAAGTGTTTGTTTGTATACAAGATAATTGTTTATTCATTCATTCCTACAACTATTACATCTCACAGTAGTGTCTATGTGTCAGTGCGTTTTCATCTGTAAATACGTGTTTGTGTGCTAATGTTGTTGTCATAGTCTGAAGGAGATGTGGGTTAGAGGGAACTAATACAAACAGACGGACGGACAAAGACAGAAAGCATACAGACGGACTAAGGTGTCCGTGACCGTGCAGTCAGCTGAGCGTGTCTTACAATGGGGAATAACTCAACTCGGACTGACATTACCTTTTCTTATTTATTTTTTTTTTTTTTTATCTCAATCACCTGGCTAACCTGTTGCTCCAACAAGTAGATAAACAAAATAATTATTGAGATAATGAACCGTTCAACTACCTCAGTTTATTTTAGTCTGAATACAGATTTTTTTTTTATTTTAGAATGAATACAGTCTATTATATCTTCTGATTGTAAGAGTCTACAATTGTATCTGCTGAATTAAAGCTTGTAGATAAAACTTGATCAGTTCATTGTAGAACCAACAATGCGAGATTCGACTTCTCTCACGAACAAATAATAATTAAATAATACCAAAAAGCGTCAAACATCAACAAATAAACAACGAAACCTGAATGTTAATTATTTTATCTACGACTTGCATTGTAAGTGGACTTTACATTGCTAATAACAGGGAGGGAAGTCCTTGGGAGTAAAAAAACAATCATACCAACTTAAAAGGTATTTTTTTAGGTAAATTTTAAGTATTATGTTAGTAGTGATGTTTTTCTAGCTGTTTTGTTTACTAATTTTTCGGGAAGGTTACTTTAGGTTATCATACAAAGTCTTTAAATTAAAAACAAACTAAACGTAATTAAATTAAAAACGTATATATTTAGTATAAGAATTGTTATTTTAATAAATCAAGTAACTAAATATCAGTTTAAGGTGTTTAAATTGCGTGAATTTGTAGGTAAAACTTTTATATTTACAAACTTAATAGCTATTACCCATGGTGCACTAGTCGTAGATAAAATTTAATACGCAACATGGATCGAAGTATTTCTGCTCTCGGGATTATCTCCCTCGGCCATGCCTAGGGAGCTAATACTACAGTTATCTCCCTCGGCAAGCCTCGGGAGCTAATGAAGTTTTCTTCTTCGGCGATGCCTCAGGAGAAAACTTAACCTCGAGCAGGAAAACATACTTCTCTCCCTTGTTGCGTAAATAACTATTTAGTGTAGTATGGTCATCAAGGCCAAATAATTAAAATAGTTCCATTTCAAATACGGTTATATTTCGACCTATCATGGCCATCTTCATGCTTAAAACATCGAATAATTTTGTTTCTAATGAAATTTATATAAATTTTATATTAATAATAAGCTAAAAAAAATAAAAAAAAAAAAATAAAAAAATAAAAAAAAGCTAAAATAACTTATACATATATTTTTTATTGTAAATAATAGCAAATAAAATATTAAAAAATTCTTACCTTGATTCTTTTTTTAAATTCTTCTAAATTCTCTTAATTTTTCTTTAATTTTATTGTTATTTATTTTTCTTAAATTCAATATATAAAATCATTATCATTATGTTTAAAATGGTAAATGTATCACCTTGATAGGTTCTTCACTTTTGGTCATATAAATTATAACAGTTAAAATTAGTCAAATAAAATTGATATAAAAATAATTAAATGAACAAGATGGTAATCTACGGTAACCTGGTTGTAACCTATCCTATTTTAATCTTATAATTTTATTGTATATTTGCATAAATTATAGTTCTTATTTATGTGTTTATTAAGAACTAGTTTTAGTTAATTAGACTTTTAGTTCTATTCCAACATCATGAGACTTATCACTTTTGATGACAGCTTCCAGTAGTGGAATCATAATTTAAATAAATATTAAACTTGAATCAAATCGAACGTAAACGTTTTCTAAATATACTACATACTTGTAGATACTAAATATACTACATACTTGTAGATACTAAATATACTACATACTTGTAGATACTAAATATACTACTTCTACAATACATAATGCGTAATGCATGTGAGTAATGCTGGTCTAACTATAATGAGTCTTATTTCATTATTCATTTTAGTTCGTTAATTTATTTTATGCATTTAGGAGCAATAAATTGAGTTTATGTTCATCATAAATGATAGTGAGTGTCTTAAATTACAAAAAAAGGTTTTTTCAAAATAGTATAGCTGTAATTTCTCTAATTATAACTGGAAAAGGGGAAAAAGCGAAAAAACAAAAAAACTGCGAAAAAGTTTTAATCTAATATTTTACCACAACTTAAAGCTTGTTCGGATATCTATCTATATATGTATATATTATATTTAAAGTTTTTTCTGTACATTGGTCAGAATTGAAAATTTATTGGATACTTTTTTATTTTATACATTCCGAAGACCGAATCCGGCCTAAACCTTTTTCGTGAATGTCGGTATGTCTGTCTGTCCCCCTAGTCAAATTTTATAGACGAAAAACTGGCTAAACTATATCGATTAATTTGTTTTCAAAGGTGAGCGCAAACATATTGCGCAATTCGTAGGCTTGGTTTAATTCGAAAAATATAAACCAAAGTTACACATAATCCCAGTACACATTATACATTATACATACACATAACCTAAAAAAAAGTAGGTTGACCCACCGTAACCAAACCCCTCAGACTCTTTATTCAAAAAGTTTGGGTACTTCTAGACCACCTAGAGAATCACGGTATTTTTTTGCGTTTGGTCGGAAATTGGCCCAAACCGTCTGGAAAGAACCTAAAATTTAAAAATAGTATATTATGTTACTAGGCTGTGAAGTGAGTTTTTTCTTTACCGCGGCAATTACATTAATAATTACAGTACATAATTGCCAAAAAAAATTGACTGAAAAAAAAAAAAGAAAACAAAAATTGACTTTGTGGGTTTATGGCGTCCGTTATTACAGTACTTATTTTGAAACGAATGGGTGTTGACTCAAGAAGCTACAATGAGACTGTGTGAGGTTAAAACATCTTGACCACGGGATAACAGGTAGGAAAGTACGTCGAACAAACATCTGGCGCAATCCACTACTCCATCAAGTGGATCGAAATATGACAACCAAACGGATTACCTTTAAAAAACGATCAAACCTAGATAAAACTGTCTTTTCTGACCTTCACTGTCGAATCAGTGGTGTAACAATACATCTTTACCTTTTTTTTTATTCGAAAAAACCCCCAAGAGATGATTTTGTTTAATAGCCTTGAGTCAGAGGCGAGTCAATGGCGCAACATGGTTCCTCATATTAAAGATTTGGCCTAACCTGTTTCTTAGTTAGGACACTGCGCCACTGTCGTTATAACCGCATCGACCTTTGGATCGAATAACAGACCTAAAATTAAACTTCATATATTAGACATAGTTATAAATGCAAAAAGCCCCCCTTTATTACTTTTATTATGTAAATAAAAGTTTTTTTTTTTAATAGCATAAAAATAATGATAAAGTATTATTATGCTCGTACCTACACTTTCCATAAGTTTATCATAATGGGAAGAGGCGTATAATATGCACCCATATCTACATTATTGTAGGCATATTTGTACATGTGTAAATATATATATATATATATATATATAAATCGGATATGTACTTTTAAAGATAGGTGTAAATAAATGTATGTTCGTGCAC
>KZ654410.1:3096-19793 GCA_001010745.2 Gerris buenoi
TCATTTTTTGAACTTAAATACCTTTTCGAATCGAACCCTCCAATTAAGAACCATTGCTCTACAACACTAAAGCCTCGGCCCTCGCGCTTCCTGTATGTGTCTGATAGCAAGTGAGGTTGCCGCCCCTTTAACCTTAAATTTTTAAGCTTACACGTTTCATGATTCGTGGACACACAGACCGACAGACAGACAGACACAGAACTAAAAATGTTCCCTGAGGTTTGAAACGGATTTCTGTATTGGAATTTTTAAAATCAGAGACATAAAACTTTTTCGTTCTCAAAAGTGAACACAGTGCTTTCGTTACCTTCGGTCAGCTTGGAAGCAAAAATTGAAAAATAAAATAAAAAATAAGTTGGAAGATGGCGCTACGGGAGGTCTTGGTGGCTACCCGGATCGAAAAAAATAAGGCCTTACCAGCCTTAAAAAAAAAAAAATTGAAACTTTTTTTGGTTTTCCAATTTTGGAAAACCAAAAAACCTTTCCTTTGGGGGCGTCGAGAGCGACGCCCCCAATTGGGCGTCGGGGTCGAAATACCAACAGTGTTCTCCTCGGTTTACCTTATAACTGCCAGGTACGCCCTTATTTTTTTCCGACCCGGGCGGCCACCAGGGCCTCCCTTAGCACCTTTCTCCAACTTGGGCCCCAACATCTACATTTTCACAGCAGTCTTTTTTTTAATATCTTAATCATTTTTTGAACTTAAATACCTTTTCGAATCGAACCCTCCAATTAAGAACCATTGCTCTACAACACTAAAGCCTCGGCCCTCGCGCTTCCTGTATGTGTCTGATAGCAAGTGAGGTTGCCGCCCCTTTAACCTTAAATTTTTAAGCTTCCGCCTCGAAAATCACAGCTCAAAAGTGCCGCCCTTAAAAATTTGCCGCCTTGGGCTATAGCCCTTCAAGCCCCCCTGTAAATACGGCCCTGATTACACTCAAAGTTGGACATAATTACGTGGGACATAGTTGGTCCCTCATAAGTTTCAACCTTCCACGTCCATTTGTTTCTCTTCCACATTCGCACGAACATACGTTTATTTACACCAATATCACAGTACAAGTACTGATCTGATTTTTATGAAATTTTGATAGTTGGTCGACAGTAGCCCCAGAAACCCAAGATTGAATTTGGAGCTTGCCTAAGGATGACTGGAGGGACAGGTGTTATGACGAAGAGCAAAGGTGACGAGCACAATTTTCAGTGTGTTTATAAAGGAAAGGATAAGAGACCGACAAGTCAGCGGATATTTGAGTCCGCCGAATTTTCATGTTGGCGCCAACCTACGCCTTCCCCCCATGTGTGATTCAGTTGTTGTCATAAGCACCCTTTTTTAGGGTCCGTAGGCAAAACCAAGGACACTTGGTTTTGTCTGTCTGTACGTCAGTCCGTCCGTCGCCTGCTCTGAGGCTAAACCTTTTGTCCGATCACTTTGAAATTTGGCAAACATGTGTATTGTGTATAGTACCTTCCCACACATTTTTAAAATTTAGTTACTTTTTTATTTTTTTTTTAAATTAGGGTAAAAAAAGGGTACGTCGAGCTGATTACAAAGATGTAAAGATATATAATTTTTTGGTTACAAGCTTTGTTACGCCGAGCGTAGGTGAGTTTGAAAGTTGGTGTGAAAAATATCCCCCCCCCTTCTACCTCACTTATGTAAAGTGCAAAAAAACTTAATAAATTCCTGAACATTCTCCGAACAAAATAAAAATATCACTTTTTGGAAATTTCGAGAGAAAAAAAAAAAAAAAATGATTGACAAAATACTTTCTTGTAGGTAGGGTAAAGTATGGACAGATGCCGCGGAGGGTAAGATGCCGCGGAGGGTAAGATGCCGCGGAGGGTAAGATGCCGCGGAGGGTAAGATGCCGCGGTTTTTGGAAACATTGGAAGGGGTAACTGGGCACTCACGTAGCTTGGTCAGATTTTACCTTTACAAGTAACTAACCTTCTCATTTATTTCTAAGTTGAAGACGGCACTGCGTCACTTATATTTTTGACTTAGTTTCATCAGCAGTATCACAGGGATTACTTAAAATTATTCTCTCCAATTNGCAGTTATTATTCATTATTTTAATATAGAATTGTTTGAAAACATAAGAAAGTAAATATCAAAGACATTCTAAGCTTATTAACTGTTATTAAACGATATAAGAATATCTGTACAGTTTATATGTTGATAATTAAAGAAGTTCGCAAAGAATTTCTGTAAGAATATAATATTTTTTTTCTAAAAATAGAATCGGGACAGATGCCGCACTGCTTCAGAGGGACAGATGCCGCATATGAATATGTGGCATCTGTCCCTCACAAAATTATTTTGATATTTTATGCATGTATTTAATAATTATTTAAATCTTTAGATGCCCAAAATTCAATTTAGCTGGGAAGATTATTAAAATAATTCTTAATGTGCCCCCCCCCTTACCCTCGTCCTTGAAATTATATGTTTTAAACCCGTGTTGGTCAAATCTTAAAACAAAAAAAAAAATATTTAAGCTATTTTTAGGTGCTTTGTTTAGAACAAAAAATTGCTTAATTATCCGTAACTAAATGTTTAGGTTTTGGTTAGTTTTTAGTAGGTATGCCGATTACTGATTAAATAAGGTGCGGCACCTGTCCCACCCGCATGCGGCGTCTTACCCATACCTTCAGCAGACCCTTAAAAAGTTAGAGTATAATATTTTGAGTAAAATAATACCTTCCGTTGCCTTTTTTAGTGAAATAAAGCACTTCAAAGTTAAGAGAAAATAGTAATTTTATAAATACACCTCTCATTCGTCTTCTAAACCTTATGGATAGTGATTCGTGAACTTAAGAAAAAATGTGCGGCATCTGTCCCTACTTTACCCTATATTTATGCTTTTTGTGTGATTGGTTATATTTTTATTTATGTTTATAGTCCGGTTCACTGTCAAAAATACTTTATCAGATGTTTGCTTATGTGCTTTGAGAATATCAGACTCATAGGATAGTTCAAAGTAAGCTTTTTAGCCAGTTGAACTACTACTAATACTGAACAAATACGTAATAGCAGTGCTGACTAGAACACACATGACTTGTTTATTTTTATTCCTATATACACTGTATCATAGAAATAAAGAGTTAACTGATTTAGCTAAGAAGAAGGTTGGAATAAGGTTTAAAATGATTTGCCTATGTGTAGAGAGTTTTGCCAAACTAATAGGAATTAATGAAATGTGTATAAGAGGGCGCCCGGGGGGGGGAGGGGGATAGGGCGCCCTAATGGAGCCAGCATTGTCTTGTACTAACCTCCTGGTAATGTTTAGCCCATTAGCCACCCTTTATCCCTGGACACCACTTGCATTCCTCCCAGCACCTTTATATTCCTCTCAACACCTCCGCCCCATTATCATTTATCATTTAATCATCTTACCCCCCCCCCCTCTAATCTTAACAATAAGAAAAATAAACATTATTATTATTCTCCTTTGCTTGTTTCCTCCATTTGTTTTCATATTTTTTTTATTTTCTATGAAAAAATAATACCAACATTTTTATCAGATTAATTTTCGTTTGAAAGCAAAAAAAAAAAGAAACTTAAAAATAATTAAATGTTTGTCAAAAATAAAGTTTTAGTTTTATTCAATTAAACTTTCTTTTGTTTTCTGTATGATGTTTTTTTTTTTCATTTTTTTTATCAACTTTTATAATTATTTTGGATGTTAAAAATAATCCTGAAAGTATTGAATTAGAAAAGTATACAAATAATATACCAATTAATATATTTTATAAGTGTTTACACATATAAATGGATCCCCTACGGGCAGTGGCGTAGCTAGGACATTGTGGGCCCCCCACAAGAACTTTTTAACCCTCTTGGTAATGTTATAGAAGTATAATATTGGTTGGGGCCCCCCCTAGCACCGGGGGCCCTCCCGGCGATGATAGTTAAATAAGCTTATTGTTTAAATAAAATTTAAAAATAATAAATTTCAGCAAGTTATTGTGGCGACGTTTCAACCTGTCCGGTCATTATCGAGCCTGAAAAATAGTTTATTTAGCTTTTACATCAAATAACATTGCACTTGTAAAACGAGAGGTATACATTTTTAAAGAAAGAACATACCATACAAGCTATGAATTTAGCTAGACCGGATAGGTCGAAACGCCACAATAACTTGCTGAAATTTATTTTTACCCTGAAGTTGATCCATTTATACGTGTAAATTAGAAATAAAAGGGTACTACCACCAACCATCATTTATAAGTGGTCTTTTTGAAATTTAAAATAAGTTACAATGTCCAACGCAAGTGAAGGTTCATAACTAACACAGTGAAGAGTGTTCGTGTTATACTATTTAAAACCGTTTCGGTACTGAGGTAGAAATCAAAAGTAGACTTGCACAGACGGGGCCGTATTTTCAGTCCGGCCTTCCCCAGCCTGCCTGACTTCAACCTTCACACAAAACTATCTATTCTTCAACGCTTTCACACTATTTATTTTATATCNTGAATACGTCCATAGACGTCTACAGTCTGATTAAGGTACTTACAAATTACGTCTATAGACGTCTACAGTGCCGAAAAGGTAAATGTTTTTCATTTGTGTTATTACATATTTTATAAAGCCCTACCTTATTATTCCTTTTCCCTGGATTTCTCTTTCTCCAGACGCCTCTCACATCCACTTTTCCTCCTCTTTTGAGTTACTCCAGGGAGTTTTCTAAATTTTCCAGGACCCTTTGATCCTCTTTTTCCTCTTATTTGTGTAATTTTAATTTTGAATGTGGTGACATCCAAGACCTCGCTAGACATTGTGCAGCATCTAAATATTTACCCAAGACCCAAACCAAATAGCAAGTCGACTTAGTTTGGCTATAATTTAAATCTATTGTAATTTGTATCTATTGTTGAGTCCATTAAATTTTGGGGCAACACATTAAGCAGTCGAGATGGTGCTTTGTTTGTAGTAAAGCATCTCAGGATCATCATCAATGGTTTATATTTCACTTATAGTTGATATTAAAAGTTAAACATTAAACATTATTAGCGATGCTAAAGGTAATAATAGTACATTACGCGTCGAGTGTGGAAAGTAGCATTTTGCATGCGAGTGTGGAGTTTACACCCGAGCGATAGCAAGGGTAGTAAAAACCACACGAGCAATGCAAAATGCCGTTTTCGCACGAGTTGCGTACCGTACTTTATCTACGATTGTTAGATTTTAATAATAAATGCAGAAAAAAATAATAAACTTCCTGTATGTAAGCTCGTATTTCAGTATTTCTCTTTTGATAAAGATGACATCAATTCGTTAGTTGTATTTTGTGCCGAATTAATCATTTCGGAAGGCGTATAATTCTCCTCGTATTCTTCATAATCACTTAAATCACTCATTGATTTTCACAAAAAAACTCGATACAAACAGTTACTTTTATTAAAATAAACATCAAATCAGTTATGTTAAATGTAAACAAACTCGCTAATCGTGTGTAAAGTTGATAATTCTTCTTCTTTACGTCACTAGAGTGGAAAAAAGAGGAATTCTTCTTATTTACGTCACTAGAGTGGAAAAAAGAGGAATTGTTCAAAACAATGTGACACGCATGCGCAATTAATACAGGTGTGTAAAGAATCACTTTCTACGAATCTAAACAGAGATGTAATGTTTATACTACGTATCAATCGTAGATAAAATAAATAATTGGTTACATTGACAAATGAGGGTGATGCAATAAGAACATAGATGACTCGTGGAATGTTGTCATCATGTAATCATGGGGCTAATTATGACCTACCATCTAAAATTTTATTAAAATTGGACTTTTAACTTCTAAGGTATGTTGGTTCGCTAAAATTGTGGATAGACAGACCGACAGACTTACACCTTACCTGTCTCGGAATTTTTGATCTCGGAAAAATAACAAATTATCGCTCGTCAAAACGAACACAATGCTTCCGTTATCTTCGGTAAGCTCGAGAGCAAAAAATAAAAAGCAGAGAATTTATAAAAATATTATGTTTTTTTTCCGACTGAGTCACCTAATTTCATCGTTTCCACTGCTCCGAATTTTCTTGTTTCAGCGGATTTGTTCAGCTCGGAAAATACTACTTGCAGTTCTTTATTCAAAAAGTTTTACCCTTCGATATATTTACACTGTAACATTTAGTAAATTTAGAAAATAATATAGCTAATAAATTGGAGAAAAGGACTCAATCATTGACTGCATTTATAGACTTATAACATAGATTATAGATAATTACTAAATCAGATTTTAAGGATTTTATTAATAATGTAAAATATATGAGTAAGGCTAAACACATTTTAATTTATAAAAATTATGAACTGTGAATATTATTATACAACATTTAATTTAATGATAAATTTAGAATCAAAAGTTGATTTATAAAAGGGGGAAAACAGAGAAGAGAGAGCAGTTTCAATTAAATATTTGTGAATCAGAACAAATAAAATATAATGAAGAAGTAACACTGTTAAACATTTTCAATATAAACAGTTAATTTTCTCATATTATTGGAAAAATATACTCAATATATTGGAAAAAGCCTCTGTTTGAAGAAGGGAAACGACTTGTGTTAATGTTTCGCTGTAAAGTTTAATAGATGTTACTCCGCGCGGCCTTTGAATCCGAGGGGAGTCGTCGGGGGTGAAATAGCGGCGGATCGACGCGGCCGCGTAGGGACGCGAGCAGTGGGGCGGCGAGCATTGTGGAGGCTCGATGGCCCGTAACCAGAGAGCTTCCATAGGGAGAAACCGGACCAACCAATAGAAACCGGTATTTTAATTAAAACTATTCAATCGGATTTTCCGAAGGACGTTCAATATGGGAGATGTGTTAATTGAAAAATTATCGGTATGAAACCAGAAGACTCCGCATGGTAGCGGACTCCATGTGGGGCCCTTCATATGGGGCCCCTTTCCAGACAAAAGCCATTTTATAAACTGTGAATACCGTCTATTCAGGGATTGAATCGTCAATAAGTAATGAAAACCATACAGCAACAGACAATTAAATCTAGTCCAGTTCTAAGGAATACACAATCAATGACGGACGTTTAACATTCAATTTTAGCGCAGCAAAAATCTCTCCAGACTTATTTACACAATATTACTAAAAACACTTGGGTAAATTGTAACAAATAATTATAGTACTTGCAAGAGTTTTATAGAGTTTTATATTCCTAACATAAAACACTTTGAAACTCTACTTTAATTTTGTGCTTAAAACTTTGGAATTAGGCATGCACAGGTTAACCAAATTCCTGGCAGAAGAAATTATATTTAGGAAAATTTATTGGTGTGCGGAATGGGAAAAACTAGGTCAATTGCATGACATTAACTTAGACTTGAGTGAGCTCAGAGTGGAGAAGCTCAAGAGCCAGCTCATGTGCTTGGTGACTAAGGTAGAAGTGGCTGATAGACAAACAGCTTTAAACAATGCCAGTCAATCTCATTTTCATGCCCATTACTACTCCCTGACCAAGAACAAACCAGTCCCAAAATATATTTCCTTAATACAAGACCGATTTATAACAAGTTGGGTTCTCAAAGCTAGAGGCCAGCTATTAACAGTAAACTGCAGATATGGTAGAATAGATCACAGATGCTCTCTTTGCAATATGGGAGCCATTGAGGACAACTTTCACCTAGTAGCTGTTTGCCCTGTCTTGTCAGAGTTTAGGTTAGCATCTTTTGGTAAAAAAATTATATCTGAAAGTGACTTTTTAAAAATATTAGATGACCCAAATGTCGATAGCTGTTATACTTTGGCCTCTTATCTAAGACTGATCTGTAAATACAGAGCAGAACTAGTTCACGAATTCAATTATTGACGGACAAGCGACAATACCAATTAAATAAAAAAAAAAAAAAAGTATATATATATGGTGGGCTCTTTTTCTTTTTCTCCTCTTATATTTATTTATAGTATGAATAATTAAATAAAATAAAAACTATTAACAACCTTAAGGAAAAATAAAAATAATAATAATCCTGAATTAAAAAGGAAAAATAAATAATTGAAAAAAAAAAAATACAATTGTAACCCTCCTCCTAACGGCTTCTACAGCCCTGGAGTGCTTATCGTTTAAGATATTAGATGTAAGGCGGATGTATGATTTTTTTGTTAATAAAGCCATTATTATTATTATTATTCCTAACATAAATAATTATAATTGGTTGCCAACTTTGTAAAATGGAATAAGTTTTTGTTTTCTCATAATCATTATCAGTATATATTGAGAGAAAGTATTATTATGATGGTGCGAAAATTCGAATTTGTTGGATTTACACGTTTTAAGGTTAAGAATTTGTTGGATTTACACGTTTTAAGGTTAAGAATTTGTTGGATTTACACGTTTTAAGGTTAAGATTTTGATGGAGCACAAGGAGGGTTCAACAATTAATTACCTCAACGGTTTAACTACCATAACGACCATTATGCTGGTGGATGGTGGAGGTATGTAGGCGACATTTTCTTAGCATAGCATAGCTTGGAAACAATTTCTTACAACTCAATCAACTACATCCTCAAGCATATATACTTTACTATGGATATATTATATAGATAGATATATTATAAATATAGATTATAGAGGCACTTTTATAGAAAAAGGCCCCCCTTTTCTTTTTAATCTAATACACTTTCTTACAACTTAATACAAACTTTTTCAATATAAATGTGTGATATTCCTTTGTCCCAAAGCATATTGGACTGAATATCCCTTTGTCTTAATAGCTACTTAAACTGAGGGATATAAACTCTTTTGTATAAAAAACAAAAAGGGGGGCCCTTTTCTATAAAAGTACCGATTATAGATATATTAGAAGGACCAACTTCCAATCTTCCATTACCTAGTTACGAAGAACAGCGATGGAACCTTAGGACATAGTGTATATAGGAAGCATACTTACTTGCTTACACTGATTGGTACCTCGGGCCATATGGCAAAATAATGAGATCGATCTTCGTTCAAATCTTCGGTGTCCAAAATTGGATTTTAAGAGTCACTGCTCAGAGACTAGAGGAGGTAAATTGCTGTCACGGCAAAGACCCACTTAGATTTGTAGAGGTCAACCAACAAGAAGTAAACATACGTACCCCTTATTACTTACTTCTTTATTATTTAATAAATTGCAAGATACATTTTTTTTTTAATTTTCTGTCATAAATCATAAATTTGAAACCTGTCAAAATAAAGATTGTAAATATGGGATATGCCAAAACAAATAATATAACTTGCGGATTTTTTCCGAAATCCATACAGCACAATTTGGTGAAAACGAATTTAATTTTGCTGAAAGATGGATAAATGTATTAAAAGAACGCATTGCCATCGTGTTCTGAGCTATTCTAAAAGTTTCAAATGTCTAGCTACTCGGGAAAAAAAAGCAAGATTTGTGTGGACAAACAAACAAACAAACAAGAAATCAAGCTAATAAAAACGTTGTAAAAATACTTTATTCTTGTATGCAAATTATACAGATATCGAACGAAATCGAAAATATTAACATAGATGTGGTTAATATTTTGTCATCATATCTTATTAGAAGTGTGAAATATAAAGTGTAATATAAGAAAATAAGGAGTCAGAGTGAGCCCAATTTCCTTTTAGATTTTCTCATGGAGGAAAAATAAGGTGTAAAATATGTTTATATATTTAGCCGGTTTTTTTTTCCTCGCAACACCGTTCTGTTATGCGTGGGAAGCACCCGAGGAAAAATTGTATTTGTTAATTTAGTTTTGATTTTTCATTTTAATGAGAAAAAAAAAAAAAAAAAAAAAAAAAAAAAAAAAAAAAAAAAAAAAAAAAAAAAANAGCTAAGCTTTCTCCCGTGTTCATGACTTCTTGGTCGACCTCTAGTAGTTGCTCATTGCGACATAATTCTCTTTCTTGGGTTATATTTGTTGTAGTAAAGCCGTGTCCACACTATGTCGACCGACAATGTTGAACGACAATGTCGAACAAGTGTGGACGTGTCCTTAGATTTTTTAAAAATCTAAAGCCGTGTCCACACTATGTCGACCGACAATGTTGAACGACAATGTCGAACAAGTGTGGACACGACTTTAGAACTTCTTAATCTATGAACATGCTGTATCTATAACCTTAAGGTAACCTCAAATATATATCTTGTTATCTTGTGTCTTCTCATGTGCCCGTGTTAATATATACTATTCAATAGCCTCTATCCGATCTCGTATAATCCATCTCTTATCTCTAATCTGTCTTTATAACAATAAAAATCTAAAGACACGTCCACACTTGTTCAACATTGTCGTTCAACATAGTGTGGACACGACTTTAGAACTGCTTAATCTATGAACATGCTGTATCTATAACCTTAAGGTAACCTCAAATATATATCTTGTTATCTTGTGTCTTCTCATGTGCCCCTGTTAATATATACTATTCAATAGCCTCTATCCGATCTCGTATAATCCATCTCTCATCTCTAATCTGTCTTTATAACAATATTAATAATAAATAAACAGCTCGGGTTTCCGGGAAAATCCACGTGACAAAGGATTTGAAGTTTGCCGTTTCGCTTCCACTGCTGGAAGCATCTTCAGGGTTGTGGTGCATCGTGGTGTTGACTCGAAGCAAACACAAGATGAACTGATGATTGGAGAGAAGATCGGCGTATTTATACAGGTTTCCTAGACCTTAGATTTTACTAGGATTTCCCGGGGGTTCCTTCACTAGGGGTAATCCTTTGTTGGTATGATGCAATCTGGCAGGTACTCCCCCCCTAGCTGATTATAACGAGTCTTCCCGCGGAAGCCTACGCACCTAGTTATATTGCATAATGTCACTATTTTTTTGGAAAACGTGAAAAAAGGGGTCCAATTTTGGGACGAAGTTCCTTATGGCACGTTCTGGATCCCAGGAGTGAATCCGAAAAACGACCAAAATTACCGTCACGAAATCTACCGATGACAATAACTTAAGTAAAAGTTCACCGAGTTAGTTGAAATTTGGTATACATTTTTATTTTACCAATGGCCAGGCTAAGTTCGTTGGACAACGTTATCCGCCCAAGCGTTCACGCGCAACGCTCGCGTAAGCGTAAGCTTCAAAATGTTAAGACGGGAAAAAGTGATATTAAGGAAGCCTGTTACTTGACTTGTTTTGTTTATTTTTGTTATATATGTCAAATGTCACTTATTTCAATCTAACATTCTTACTCCTTAACTAATTTGTTTCTTATATTCAATACATATTTATTGTAAGATTCTTGCTTTAATGATACAAATAACACTTTTCTTTTAATTTTGTCTGTTTTATAACTCCGCCATGTACAAGTGGTTAGCAACGATACGTACTTAGCAGTGTGATTTTATAATTAATATTTAATGAAAAATGTTAGGAACTTCGTTCCTACCGGGTGTCCCGCGACACCACACGAATTTTATTAATTTGACTTGGTACGTCACCTGCATACCTTGTTTGCTTGTTTAGGAATCTCATAGTACTTCCTGACTTCAAAGGTAAAGTCTATTTATTTTCGTTAAAAAAGGTATTTTTATTTTTATGTACATTTTTATGAATTATAAA
The DNA here is from genome assembly GCA_001010745.2 of Gerris buenoi. Classification (NCBI taxonomy): domain Eukaryota; kingdom Metazoa; phylum Arthropoda; class Insecta; order Hemiptera; family Gerridae; genus Gerris; species Gerris buenoi. The sequence goes on from KZ654410.1 coordinate 14,644, forward strand.
ATGAAATATATAGATTATTATAANACCACCTCTAACCACCTCTAACCACCTCTAACCACCTCTAACCATCTCTAACCACCACTAACCACCACTAACCACCTCTAACCACCTCTAACCACCTCTAACCACCTCTAACCACCTCATAAGATTAAAGTTGATGCGCCCATATCTTTCTCTTTCATATACACACAAACAAACACATTTATTTACACCTACATCTTCAAAAGTACTATTTTTTTAATGAAATTTTGATGGTATGTCGAATTTAGTCGATAGATCGGCCCATTAATATCAATCGTCTGCGATCTTCAATGTTTCTGAATTGATACTTTTTGATTGTATCAGGTTGAAANATATTCCACTCTTCCACCTTTCATTTACTCGATGTAAAAAAAAAAATAAAAAGTTTTTTACAAGGTTTCGTCCCAATTTGCCTTGGCATTGAGAGTTTTGTGAAAATGAAGTTAAACCGCACTGAAAGCTTCTGCTGCCTCCGACCGAGCAGCAAAATCGAGTCAACCTTTGATTGATCTTATTTTAAAAAAAAGGAGTGAAAAGAGAGAGAGAGACAGGAAATAACCTCAATATTTCATTTTCTTCCATTTTTTTTTCTTTTTCAAGGAATTATTAAAAAAAAAATGTTCAAAAAAAAAAAAAATGCTGTGAGTTAATGACTAAATTTTTATTTATTGGAATGAAATTAAGGACAGAAGTTTGAATTTAATGTAATTGAAATATTAATTAATCAAAACTACACAAGCCGATATCATTGAGTAGTCCTAAAGGTCGACCAAGAAGTCATGGGAATCTGAGGAGTGCGCTTGTCGTTGTTTTGGTGTCATGTATAGTCAGTTTTTAACAAAATAGACCACTAGACATGGTGTTGTTCTTCTGATACTAATAATTTTATTTTTGATAACTTCTATATTTTTTTTGCAACAGGCAACACTGCACCTGATAGGAAAATAAGTTTCTTCTTTCTTAATCTATTTTTTCTTCCTCATTATTTCTGAGTTTGATTCTTTAGTTTTGATTTCCTACCCCGTCATTTGTAGCGTCCTTTGTATTTGCATCATCGCGTGGATTTGTGGATCGTACAAAATCGTTTAGGACAGTTCTGACTATAATTCGTTCTGTATAAAAACTAACAAAACAGGAAACCTAAAAGATTGAAAACCTTCCTGTTGTTATTCGTGAGATTTGATATAGGTAACTGTTTAGCTACACGCTTGCTATAGCTATAATATATTAAGTTAGTTAAATAGAATAAACGCAAATTGAACACAAAAACTAGAATGATTATATTTCGACTTGACATGACATATTATAAACAATAACATTTTACGTAAGCGTAACATAAGGCAAAAGAATCTGATTGGCTGTCGCCACANAGATTAAAGTTGATGCGCCCATATCTTTCTCTTTCATATACACACAAACAAACACATTTATTTACACCTACATCTTCAAAAGTACTATTTTTTTAATGAAATTTTGATGGTATGTCGAATTTAGTCGATAGATCGGCCCATTAATATCAATCGTCTGCGATCTTCAATGTTTCTGAATTGATACTTTTTGATTGTATCAGGTTGAAATTTTAAATACCTGTATCGATTGTACTTTAGACTATGTTAATAAATTTTCATTAAAATCGTTACGCTAGAACATGATATATCGGTAAAAACGTTGTTTTCCCTATTTTAAAGGTTTAGGTCCATTTTAATAAAATTGGAGATCTTTATCACTTCATAGCATTGTCGGTGTTAGTTTTACTAAAACAAAATTGAAAAAATTGTTTGTCTCATTGAATTGATAAAGTAAGAATTTGTTCCCGTATAAAACTTCCAATTTTACATTTGTAGTTCACGTTTACTAAATCGATAAATTTTTACTCAAGTTATTATCATCGGTAAATTTCGTGACGGTTGGTTTTGTGACGGTTGGTTTTGTGACAATTGGTTTTGTGACGGTTGGTTTTGTGATGGTTGGTTTTGTGACGGTGGTTTTTTTCGGATTCACTCCCAGACACCAGACAGTGCCGTAAGGAACTTCGTTCCAATACGTGATAGAATGCGCAGAAGCTTATATTCTGCGGACCATTATATATNTTTTTGGGACGAAGTTCCTTATGGCACGTTCTGGATCCCTGGAGTGAATCCGAAAAACGACCAAAATCACCGTCACGCAAAATCCGTCACGAAATCTACCGATGACAATAACTTAAGTAAAAGTTCACCGAGTTAGTTGAAATTTGGTATACATGTTCATTTTACCAATGTCCAGGCTAAGTTCGTTGGACAACGTTATCCGCCCAAGCGTTCACGCGCAACGCTCGCGTAAGCGTAAGCTTCAAAATGTCAAGACGGGAAAAAGTGTTATTAAGGAAGCCTGATACTTGACTTGTTTTGTTTATTTCAGTTATATATGTCAAATATCACTTATTTCAATCTAACATTCTTACTCCTTAACTAATTTGTTTCTTATATTCAATACATATTTATTGTAAGATGCTTGCTTTAATGATACAAATAACACTTTTCTTTTAATTTTGTCTCTTTTCTAACTCCGCCATGTACAAGTGGTTAGCAACGTATACGTACTTAGCAGTGTGATTTTATAATTTATATTTAATGAAAAAATATTTAATGAAAAATGTAAGGAACCTCGTTCCTACCGGGTGTCCCGCGACACCACACGTATTTTATTAATTTGACTTGGTACGTCACCTGCATACCTTGTTTGCTTGTTTAGGAATCTCATAGTACTTCCTGACTTCAAAGGTAAAGGAAGCTAGGTGATGGTTCTGATGAACGGGCATGTTTTGTCTCCGATTTCCAAAATTCCAAGACGCAGAAATCCGTTTTAGGCATAGGGGAACATTTGTGGTTCCGTGTCTGTCTGAGGGTCTGTCGCTCAATTTGTGCGAACCAACACTGCTTAAAAACTACTCATTCAAACTTATTGAAGTTTTGATGGAAGGTCAAAATTAGCTCATTGTTGGTCCCATATAAGTTTCAGCCTTCTGTGCCTATTTGTTTCTTTTCCACATGCACACAAACATACATTTATTTACACCTATATCTTCAAAGGTACGCAGTATCTTCAAGAGTAGTCTCCGCAGAGAGTCTGCAGACCTGATAATCGTTTGCACCGGGAGACAGTCTCCGCAGACAGCCCACAGAAAATCTGCAGACTGTTTTGTCTCCAGTTTGCGCCTAGCCTTAATGTATGTTTATTTAAATGTGTTAGAGAAATAAATGGACGCAGAGGGTTAAAAACTTTTATGGAATTAATTGGACCGATTTTTTAATTCTCTCTGGATTTTAGTTTGCCGATATTATATTTGTTTTTTTTTTCCAACATTGAAACTTTTCATATAATAATAGTGACTTAGGAATGTTGTAAAGGATTTGATTATTATTTTTCCGCACTACTAACTAATAATTGAAATCCGCGAAGTTAATATTAACAAATTCTAGTAATTGCAAGATAAATAATCATAATGATACATTTTGTACATCTATATATTTTCCAGGAAAGATTTATGATATAACGGTAAGATTAGCTACGAGATAAAAAGCTAGGAGATCGTTATCAAGAATGAACATTTTTTATGTCTCCGATTTCATAAATTCCAAGACAGAAATTTTATGTTTCAGATACCAGGGAAAACTTTTGATTGCATGTAGGTCTGTCTGTTTCGCAATTTTTATCAACTACCATATCTTAAAAACCAATCGTCTGATTTTAATAAAATTTGTATGATAGGTCATAATTAGCCTATTATTGGCACCTCATAAGATTAAAGTTGATGCGCCCATATCTTTCTCTTTCATATACACACAGTGGTGCCCATCCCCCCCAAAGCTCAGTGCGCAAATCCCCCCAAAACGTAGAGTGTCATCCCCCCCAAAATATTTTTTTTTAAATTTTAGCCCATGATGCTCTTGAATTTCACTTTAGACCTTTAGGGCATTAATATAAGTGCTTAAAGTTGACCAAATATCACTGGATAATCTATTATTTTTGATACGTTCGATTTTAGATAAAAAAAAAAAAAAACTATGATTTTTATTTAACATAACAAAAAAAGTCAAAAATGGCTTGATGGTACTGGTACCCTAGATTTTATTTTTCTTTGTACTCTGTATAAGCCCTGGACTTGTACAGAGTAGTACTTATCAAAAAGTCCTCTTTCGTNTGACTAATGACTAATGACTAATGAAATGACACACATAAGCGTCCAGTACTAAGTCCAGTACTACATAACTGCTTTATGTTTGCTAAATATTCTAATAAATCAAAAGCTGTATTAAAATGGAATTATAATATTAATTAATTTACTTTATAAGCTATAGACTAAATGGAATTAATTCCTGTGGTAGGAACTCCTCCTTATTGATCCAAAATAACTTGATTTATCCTCTATATATTTTATTTTATTTGTTCTATGAACCATTATGCGTCTCCTTTATGTCTAAGCCAACATTTTATCGTTTTATAAGTGTAAAAGCTGGGTGTGCTTCGCTACGAAGCAAGTTATTTCTAATGTATTCCTTCCGGTGATGTGGTTGTTTGTAATATCAAAAATTCTTTATGTCTCCTGAATAAAAAATTCCAAAACAGAAATCAGTTTCAGATATCAGGAACATATTTGGTTTCGTGTCTGTCGTTCAATTTTTGCGAATCAAACATACGAGGGTCAAGTAAAAAATAAGTTTTTACGATTTTGGTAGTATTTATACTACAGAAAGATTAAATTTTAATTTAAATCAAATTATAATTATTATTAACTACGGGAAACAGACAGAGAAAACCAAGCTCCTGCGCCGGGGTTTGAACCCGGGCCTCTGTATTTCCAGTACAGTGCTCTGACCAGCTAAGCTACGCGGGAGTATGGTTTCCCCTGACGTTATAGATACCTTAACCCGATTTTAAAGCTTTCAATTTTCCACTAAAGTCTAAGTAGTCAACATTAATGACATAGAACTAGACCGAGAAATATCGCTTATAATTATAAAGTACCCAATTAGTACCTGTACCTCGTACAATCAATTAGAAATTCATTTTTACGATTTTGGTAGTATTTATACTACAGAAAGATTAAATTTTAATTTAAATCAAATTATAATTATTATTAACTACGG
>KZ654412.1:9489-25014 GCA_001010745.2 Gerris buenoi
AAAAAAAAAAAAAAAAAAAAAAAAAAAAAAAAAAAAAAAAAAAAAAAAAAAAAAATTGTTGAAAACAAAACTTTTCCTACCAGAGGTGAGGAAAAGTAAAAATATCTATCTATAATTAAAAAGTTTTGGAAACAAACAAATGTGTCAAATTATCAAATAGTAAAATGTTAAAATGTGGGAAGTTTCTTCACAACAGCGGCCGCTTTTCGACGACCGAAGCGAGTAGGGGGAAGAGCCCCATAGTATATAATAAAAAATATATATTTTTTAATTAAAGTATTTTTGTGTAATAATAATTGATATAAAAATACCATTTCTAAAAAATGGTCTTATTTAAACTATTTTACTTTTCCTTACCTTCTCCTTCCGAAAGTATATTTATAGAAAAAGTATTGTTTTCACACAAAATTTTTTTTTCGGGGTTTCAACGGAATTATCCGTTTTGGGTCTTTTTAAGACCTCCTGAGTAGTTTTCTGCATGACGTCTGTATGTATGTCCTTACAGTCCTTACCTGTAGTGGTGCCGCCCGGAAAATATTAATTTTATTATTATTTTTATAAGTATTTCGTAGAAAAAAAAACTAAAACTAAGTCGGCATTTTTTATTTTAATTAGATTTGGTACATTTACACATTTTTCTGTTAAAATTAATTTTTTTTTTTAAAAAAAACCCAATAAAACCCAGGTTTTATTAAAAAAAACCCAGGTGGGTTGGGCTTTTTCCAAAAAACCCGGGTTTTTTCCAACCCTGATTTAAATGCACTGGAAGCTAAGACAATGGAATCTGATTAAATCCAATATGTCGGCCATGTGTTGACGTGAAAGTACCTTTAATTTTCTTCATTTAGCTACCATAGGTCTATGTACAAAATTTCAGATCTCTAGGTCCCATAAAAGCTAAGATAATAGAGTTTTATTAAATTCAAGATGTCGGTTGTAATTAAATATGGCGGCCATATGTTGAAGTGATATAGTACCTTTAATTTTCTTCTTTAGCTACAATAGGTTTATGTACCAAATTTCAGATCTCTAGGTCCACTTGAAGCTGAGATAATAGAATGTAAATAAATCCCAGATGGCGGCTGTAATTCAATATGGCGGCCATATATCAAAACAAAAATGGTCTTACTTTTCTATTTATGGTAGACTCAATCTATGTATCAAATTTCAGATCTCTCTGTCAATGGGAAGTAAGAGAATTACTGACGAATAAATCCAAGATGGTGGCGGTAATTCAATATGGCGGCCATATATTGAAATAAAAATGGCCTTACTTTTCTATTTATGGTAGACTCTATCTATGTACCAAATTTCAGATCTCTCTTTCAATGGGAAGTAGGAGAATTAGTGATGAGTCAGTCACTGTCACTCTTATTTTTATACATATAAATTAATGATTGTGTGGTTTAGAAGCATGAAATTGAGGGTATAATAAACCAAACAACTTAATTCTAAAGAAAAAGGAAGCTATATATTTCGAACATTAAATAAGACCTAGTTCGTGAGGTCGATTGCTAAGTTGCGTAGTACGAAAGTCATATTTTGGTTGAAAATATTGTATTTGGTAAGTATGTGAATCACTCGAATCATTAACTTTATATTTCAGTCGTAGTGAGTCGAGATTAGAAAAACCGACCCTTTTACTTAATTAAGATCCGTGATCCTTATCTAAGGTTTATACGTGACAAGACATCGTAAAATGTTATACGGGATTCTTTTAGGAGAGGATTTGGTTTTATCTTTAAGAGTAACTTCGAGGAATTATGTGGTTGATTTAGTTTTCGGACCCAATCTGTTTCAGGAGTTCGCATGTTGGACGGGGTTGTAAACGATGCGGTAGAGGCAAGAGCTCTCTCACTAAATCCTCAACATATAGATATATATTCGGCGAGCTGGGGACCGGAAGATGATGGAAAGACAGTCGATGGACCAGGGCCCTTAGCAACGAGAGCGTTTCTCAACGGAATATCAAAGGTATTGATTATGCTGCTTAAGCTTCTTTCTTTTTTGTATTAATATAGTTCTAGGTCTTCCGCAGGTGAAAACACCTGGATGGTTAATTATCCCGATGGTACATTTTGCAAAGTGCAGGTATGTTCAGCGGAATACGGATGTAAATTCTTAGCGTAAACTGCACTAGAGACCAGAGACCCAACAGTAAGAGCGAAACGACGGAACAATACACCGCTAGCACGTGATTAGCATCGGACAACCTATGAACTTCACAACAAATAATAATTTACCTAATAACTTAATTTATAGGAGGAGTTTAATTAATAGTACGAAACGGAAGCCAGTCCACCAATTAAATTTTAATTCTCAACACACAATTTAATTTTCTATTTCTAATTTTAATTCTCTCGTACATTTTAACGCCTTTTCGGCCATCAACGGTAAGGAAAAGGAAAAACCCTCTTTTGCCGATTTCTGGCCCTCGATAACAAGGAGTCACCTTGATAACCTTATCAAGGTTCCCTTTTAGTCAAGTTACTCGGGGTTTTCACCTCTGAAATTTGAGAAACTAAACCGATTTGCTTGAAATTTGGTGAGTTGATGGGAAAATGGTCAAATAACAAAAGTTATATAGTGCCGATGTGCGCTTCCGCCCCAGGGGTGGTTGCCACCCCTTCTCGGGGGTGGAAATTTTTTTGCAAAAAATAACCCCAGGAATCGATAGAAGATCAAATTTTAAGAAAAAAATGAAGTATAAAGTTTTTTTGTTAAATCAATATTTTTCGAGTTATTCACGATTGAAATCTTGCCATTTTCGTTGAAAAAATCACGTTTTTCAACAATTTTTTACGAATAACTCAAAAAATAAGATTCTTATAGCAAAAAGTGTAGAGACCAAAATTGTAGCTTTTGAAAAAAAAAGAAACTAATTTTTTTAATACCATTTTAGGTCCGACACAAAGCGAGATATGGTCGATGGTAAGAGATATGTATTTTTTTATTACTTGGATCGATGTATTCAACGTTAAATAACGTTAAAAGGGTTTATTTTTCGGGTGTTATGATGAGAAACGTTTTTATAGTCCTTAAAGAAAGCTTTTAAATGATTATAAGTAGAAGTCAATAGCATTTAAAATGAGCAAGGTACAATGCAACAAATATGGAGCACTCGAAGTTTTTGGGGAAAAATGCCTAGTATAATTAATCTCATGTCCACCAGAATCATTTTTTTTTAATTTTAACTCTACAATATATTTGATTTTAGTGTTGTTCGTGTGTCAAAAAAAATTGACTGGTTTAAAATGATTCCTTTTTGAAAAATGTTGAATTATTTTGTACCATGTATTTTCCAAATGTCTAAAAAAAAAATCTGTTTTTTCGAAATAACTTAAAAACTATAATATCTACTGGAAAAATGATACAACACAAAAATATAGCTCTCTTCCTAGCAAACATTTTCATTTTTTTCAGATTATTGTAGGATAAAAAATAGCGGAGATATTACCTTTTGAAGTTCATACCATTTTGTGAGCACCCCCTGCATCGAGACCTATAACCCTTTACTTTTCAAAAGGTAAGGGTATTTTTGACTTTCTAATGGAACAAGACTTGTAGCCCATGAAATTACCTTGCAAATGGATACTTTTAAAGTACGATAGCTTGAAAATTAAGGGACTGGCAGTAGAAAAACCAAAAACATATTAATAAGAAATGGGATTTTGAGCTCTAAGGCCCTATGCACACAGAACCAGCGAGCGGCGAAGGCGCGGCGCAGGCGAGGTGCAGGTGGGGAAGAGGTGAGTTAAACGGTCCAATGCAGACAGAACAAGCGACGGGTTGAGGCGCGGCGTGGGCCTGTTGCGGGCGAGGCGTTGAGGAGGCGAGTTAAACGGTCCAATGCAGTCAGAACAGGCGACGGGCGGAGACGCTTCTTCAAAATGAGTGAAGAGGTGAGGAAGAGGCGTCTAGGAGGCGAGAAAGCGGCGCTTGCTCTGTGTGCATTGGGCTTATGTCTACGTGGAAGAGGCTTGTTTCACGCCGCGCCTTCGCCTCTCGGCTGTTAATAAATATTAATTTTATAAAAAAAAATAATACATATTTATAAATTTAGCAGATCGAAAGATTTCAATCAGTAAAAAGGTTTTTTTAATGTTATTTTCGATATAAGGGGTGGTTTTTAGGGGTTGAAAAGTTGAACATAATTTAACATTACAAGTTAAGAATAATTTTTTCGTAATTTAAATTGACAAGTTAAGTTCTAAGGTGAAAAAAAAAAATCATTTTCAACGTAATTTTTGTCATAAGGGGTAGTTTTTAAGGGTTGAAAATCAGTATTAAAATACAAATTATCCTCGAATATATTTATTTAACTTAATTCTGCCAGATTTTAATGCATAAAAAGCTTAAGTACGTGTTTTCCAATTTTTTTTAACTTAGGGGTAGTTTTATCCCCTTAAAAACAAAAAGCGCAACTTGCGCATATATAACTTTTGAAGAGGAGGGTAAGATTAGCTTAAATCCAAATTTTCATAAAAATCTATGCAGTTTCTCAGATTTCGGAGGTAAGGCAATATTTTTATCCCGAGTAACTGGACTATTTACATTTTTACCGGTCCTGATGATGGCCGAGAAGCCAAAAGCCGGCTTAGTTTTTAATAACTATTTATAGAGAAGTGTTCGTTTTATTTATATTACTAAATTACCTATTAATAATACTCCTGAATTATACATTTATCATATTTCCCTATAAATACTCACTTTCCTTAATGTTGGAAGGGTAAAGAATAAAATAGCTGCGCTTTAAAAAAGTGCAAAAACATAACAATAGGAATTTTTACACTAGGGTCAGATCGAATGGTGAATCCTTACACTAGGAAGTAGGAGGGGTTGTGGAATCTTATCTACCTTACACCCTCCTACAATACAATAAAGGTAAAAAAGAATAAAAATGCGTAAAAAAAAGACGTAGATCTTACATATATTTCTCAACAAAATATGGAGGAGAGTAAATCATATATACCCTTCAATAAATTGTAAAAGTAAAAAATGCTTATGGTGGTAAGAAAGAAAAGTAGATCGTACATATGAAATATGTAAGGGTTAAAAAAGAGAACGTGAAGTGTTTAAAGATAAAGAGCGTCATAAGGAAATTCAACTACAAGATGAGTGAAACAATCATATATCAACGAAAAAGTTCATAGGTTCTTAAATGATAATTGTGATTACAAAAAATACAATTATTAAAAATAATTTCAAATAAAGTCAGAGGTAGCATTCATAATACGGAAAGTTTAAATGTTTAATTTAAGTCGAATTATAATTATTATTAACAATGGGAGACAGACAGAGAAAAATAGAAACTGGCGCCGGGATATGAACCACGGGCCTCTATATTTCCAGTATAGCGCTCTACCAACCCCCAGTCCCGGCGCTGGTCTATTTTTCTCTGTCTGCCTCCAATTGTGAATAATAATTATAATTTGATTTAAAATAACTATTATTAATAATAACTCAAATGAACTCGACTAATGGAAATTTTAGTACGTACTTACTTGAACCTATTATAAATCTAATTCCCTTACAAGGAAGGAAAAGAAGAGATTTTTTTATCACAAGGGTTATTAGTGAGTCATTCAAGTTACAAAAATAATTTAAATTATAAAACAAGATGAGCCAACATTATGTCAGAGACTCTACCTTAAATTGTCTCAAACATCATGTAGACTCAACCTGACATAAATCTATTATTTTAATAAATCTATTTTTTAATTTAAATCAAATTATAATTATTATTAACTACGGGAAACAGACAGAGAAAAAAAAAGCTCCTGCGCCGGGGTTTGAACCCGGGCCTCTGTACTTCCAGTACAGTGCTCTGAACTAGAAAAACAGAGGCCCGGGTTCAAATCCCGGCGCAGGAGCTTGTTTTTCTCTGTCTGTTTCCCGTAGTTAATAATAATTATAATTTGATTTAAATTAAAATGTAACCGGCGCAGGAGCTTGTTTTTCTCTGTCTGTTTCCCGTAGTTAATAATACTTATAATTTGATTTAAATTAAAATTTAATCTTTCTGTAGTATAAATACTACCAAAATCGTAAAAATGAATAAATCTATTTTTTAATTATAGATGATTGGTGATCCCTTAAAATTTAGATTATTTTATTTTTATTTGTAAATAAAATCAACGAGGCTAACTCGATTTTTATTATATTATTAGAACTTGATCATTGAATGAGCTTATCTGTTCGTTGTAACATTTTTTATTAGGATAGATAGCACTTAAGTTGAGAAAAATATTGATTTGTTGAGGTATTTTATATACATCAACTGCCCTTGCGTTCCTATTCAATTAAAATACTTTAGCTGAACCATACATTTTACAATAAATTATAAGAATCTGAAAGCTGATGGCGATGGTAAATTAAAAATTAATTTTTAGAGAATTTCGTTTTCATTCCATAACAATACAGGTAAGAGTAAATTTGTAGAGAAAGTGAGGTATACGTAATCGAAATCAAATTTGCTAATATCTTTTTGATGAGTATTATAACTCTAAAGCAATTACGTGCTTAAAAATATGTATATTTAACTAAAGATAAGAGGATATTTTAAAGATAAGAGGATTAAAATTGTTTTATTAAAAAAATATATATATAAAATATTTGGTATTTTAATTACTAGATTATTTTATAAATAAATAAAAATTCAGAGAATTAACTGATATTTACAGGAGAATAATTTCGGCTGTCAGGTAAAGTGAAACTGAAACCTGTCAAGTATTCCAATTAAAAACAAACCAATTACTACAGTTAAATTGTTTAATGGCGAGGAAAATGGACTAGGGTGTGTATTAGAGTTCAATTCAACCAGGTTTAACATGTCATACGCATTAATTTCTAGAGGAATTCCGACAAGGTCGGGGAAAGATTACCATTGCTAATCCCACCCACCGGATCCAATTATGTGCCGAGAGGGTTGAATTCTTTTGCCACGTTTAACGTCCTAATTTGACTTCAGACTGGTTAATTGTTAAGCAGACGGTGTTTGAAGTGCCGTATTTCACCTGGGAGAGAAGGGTTGGTGATTGCCCGTTGATTAGAACCGCACAGGAGACGGGGCTTCCCTATTGGTCAGTTGTGGCTTGGAATTATTAGCGCGGGAAAACCTCACGGGAACGGTGGGTTGGCATAGCTCCAACGAGTAATTTTAATTAGACGAGGATCCAATTATTGAGATCAACGTGGAAGGCTTAGCTATCAACTTGATTCCTGTTAAAGTTAATTTGTTGCAAGTCGGGGTCAAGTGAAGCAATTACTTTTTGATCGTTACCGTGCCGCCCCGTAACCTATAGAAAATTAGTTCAAACTTTAGACTCCAATCAAAATAAAAACTAATAATTCATAATAAATATCATTAAAGTGGCCTCAATTAAGCATCTTCAAAAAGTATCAAGTATCTAAAACTACCAAAGAAAAACAACGAACTGAGTTAATTTAAAGTTAGTAAAACTGCAACCTTCCAAAGATTTGGACGAAACACCAGGAACAAACAAAAGTGAAGTTAATATAAAACCCCATATAAACTTTGATTAATGGAAGTGTTGCAAGTGAAAATATGCTTAAAAATTACTTAACACTTACACTAAAAACATGGTGCCCAAATGGGTTTAGTATTTTTACTAAACACTAGCACTTGCACAAATAGTCAAAGTGCCAATGGGTCTTAAGGATTTAAAAATGTAGACAAATTACCTCAATTTAAGTAGAAAGGTGTCAAAAACTGCACTAGCAATTAAAGTTGCTCGCTAAAGATTTGATGTGTGATGATGAAGTTTAACTCCCTTAAACAAAAAGAAAACAACCAAATAGATTTAAACAGAAAATTCTAATCATCGTTCAAGTTATACCTTTACACAGTATAAATAAATTAAAAAAATTTACTTATTAAAATCCCTTTTATTTATTAAAATTTACTTATTAAAATCTCCTCCCCGGCGGGGAATCGAACCCAGCCTCTCACCATCCACGTTTAATACCTAATTTAAATCCCATACTAATAAATTAAATTAAAACAAACAAGACTTGTTGTAGAGCTTAAGTCTATATTTCTAGATTTGTCTTCGCGGGGTTATGATTTTTCTGACCATGCATGCCAAATTTTATAGTATACTGAACTGAAATCGGCCCAGTAGTTTAGGCTTTAGGCTATACGGCTGGATGGACTGCAGGCTACATACATACGTCTTTTTATAAAAACCACTTATTTGGACTCAGGAAACCTCAAAATGTGTAAATCCATCTAAATCTCAAAATAGAATTTTAAAGTCATCACAATACTTTCTCTTAATATATGTGCTAGAAATATGTGAAAGTAATAACCCGAAAATGTGTTACAAATTTAAACGCTAATGTCTAGGAAAGGAAATGTTACTTTTCTTATTACAAGATTACAAGGATTCTTTGTAAGGGGACACTCTATACGTCATAAGTTTACTTATAGGATCGCCCTTTTAAGTAATCATTAAGTCCAAGTCGGCTTTCACACTGCGGGCGAGACCGAGCGATGCCGAGCCGAGCGTTTTTGTATTTACACTGCGAGCCAGACCGACGCGACGCCGATCGGCCGATTATCTACTAGTCCGCGTACAAATGTTCACAAAGCGTTTTCGGCAACCAAAAATGCTTAGCTAACAAAAACGCTCTGTCTCGCTCGGCGCTTAATGTGAATAGCCCCATGCTAATACATGTATTTGTTACAGGCGGAATCGGTCTCGCACGTGCAGTGTGAAAGCCGCCAAATAGAACTGAAAATATTTGTTTTAATGAATCTTAGAAAAATGTTCTCAATTTTATTAATAATTAAATTATTATCTTTACGGCGCGGTAATTCTTGGTGGAGGAAGTAATTGGAATCAATGATTAAAATAATTTTTATATGACTTAAATTTTAGATTATCCGCAGTATTAAATCCGCCTTACTCTTATATTTAAAAACTTTTAAATAGTGTAATATTCTGGTAAATAAATAGCTCTAAATATTAGAGCGTATCGCATATATTCTAAACGTGACAGTAATGGGTATTATGTACTTAAACCTCGTCTAGGTTGCCATATCATGAAAAACCAATTTTACAGTTATGTTGCTTCAACCAAGAGAATAAAAAATAGCAAGGAGCAGTTCTCAAAAATCGATGCAGTGTATGAGGGAGAAAAATTGCTTTGAAAAATGTAGGAGCACTTTATCTTGTCCTCCTTTTTCACCTCGAAGAATAATAATGGGCATAAATAAATTGTTACAACGATTTTGATTATGAATGGTTCCTTTTGGCACATTTTAAAGTAAAAGGATGACCACTTAAAAACCAAAACACTCAAATGCCTGTAAATTTAACAAGCAATTTTACTTAAGTTAACCAACAAGTTTAAAGTACATATGTTAGTAACTACTCGGCATTGCAGAGTAGTTATCATTAGAGTTCAGTTCGAGTTCGGATCGATATGTACTTAAAAACCTCAATATATGCATATGAAAATTGCGAAATATGCAAATAATATATGCAACTTATCCCAAAAATATATGCACTAAGATATGCACTTATCCCAAATATATGCACTCAAATATCACTTATCCCAAAATATGCGCTCCATTATGTATTTATCTCAAATATATGCTCGTATTCCTAATATATGCACTTAAAAATGCATTTATTTTATATAATATATTTTAAAAACAATGATAATTTACCATTATTTTACAATGCATTTTTAATGAGTTACTTAAATTTAGGAAACAGTAAGAAAATGTGTCTGAATTACTAATAAGACTTCCTCTAAATTTTTAATCTTAAAATTTCGTCTGCGGTCGGAACGAACCATTTTTAAACGTGAAAACGTTCTCTCAATACAACGTCGCACGACACTACTGGAATATATTTTAGGGCAGCAACATCAGCTTCTATTTCGTCTCTACCCTCCGCCCCTTCCAGGGTGCGGGTGACGTTCTCCACAGTGGTCCAGCCCGGATTACGGTGGAGAACTACGTCCATTTTTTGTCTAAGTCTCCCCCTAATCGGACCCAGTTTTTCAATTATATTTGGAAGGTCCCTGAAATTAGCTTTAATAAATGTCAATCTCTGAATTAAGGGCACTCTTTGCTTTTGGGGTGGCCTAATTTGCCGAATCTCCGAAGCCCTCTGACCTTAATGTGATACTCTAATGCACGTGTTGTGCATTCATTTGGTTAACGAAGTTATTTTAATCCGATAATAATGGCAGCACTCTATATATAAATCGTCAGCGGTCAGCGGTAGCTTTGTCCGGTAGTAGGTCGAAAAACAAGAAAACAAACCTTCTTAGGGTATCAACCAGTAGTGACGGGTAAAACCCCTGTCCTGGCAGAAGCTTAAGACAGGGGTACATGCACCGCTACAAAGCGAATGACTTCTAATCCTTAAAAGGGTTTGGCACCTAGATAATATATGTTTGACTTGAAACATGATATAAAAATGGACCTCAGTGGAAATTTCTCTCAAAAAGTAGAATGTTTATGCGAAAATATTCAATAATATGCACTTATGCCGGATATATGCAATAATGCCCGAAATATGCAAAATATGCAATTTTAAATTTGAATTTAAAGTGGCCTAGTGCATTCTAAACATCATAATTCGTAAAGAAAAATCAATTGGGGCAATAAAAAAAAAATAAAAAAATGCAAATATGCAAAATCCGAACTCTAGTTATCATAAATACTTTTAACTTGAAACCTGAAATCCAAACTCTGACTTATAATAGTGGTTTGAACCTAGAGTTGATGGTTTGAACAAACATGATCACGGGTCAACCATATGACCTGATAGGACCTCCATAAGTTTAATAATTTATTATTCTGCATAAGGTATTTAAACTTATGTGACAAAAATACTTTGGAATCATAAATCATTAGCTAACGGTAGGTATAATTTACAAAATATATAAATTGTTTATTAAACAAACATACAGACTAGTTGTAAATTTATTACTTAGTAAATATAATATAAAGGCGAAGCTGGCAGTAATTTGATAATCGAAATAAAGTAAGCATTGGTAACAGCAGAAAGTTTCGGTATATTTACATCCCCTTTCATTATAATTTGTTTATCAACAAAAACACACGGAAACCCAAAACCCGGGTTTTGAAATTATTTCAAAACATCTCCTGCAAATTTCTTCTTGAAATTAGTGAAGAGCCACTTTGACTCTACACCATATCCTATGGCGGATGAAAATTATCATTCCTAATCAGCTCATGTTTCCCGAGCATTCTCCAACCAAGTTCCTACAACCCACTCCTGGTTGGCTTTATCCTCGCCAAAACTAATAATTAATTATGACGCGGAGCTCTAATTCATATGGTATGGAGAGCGCGATGCCGAGGGCGGGGGTATGATGTTTGCCGTATCACTAGCTGATTAACTCTCTCCGGTATCGTTCTGCAGGGTAGGGAAGGATTCTGATACCGCTGCAGGGTACAGGATGATTTCTATGCCTACAAGATATCCGCTTAAATTCATACACAATATATGCATCCATCCTCTTCCTATGTATATATGAATGAGTTATTTACTGATATTCCCATACAATGTTTATTCACTTACGTGAATGCAATAAATATAACTGACTAAGTAGGTAATCGCACTTTATGTTGTTTTATTAATATATAACTAAGTTAAATTAAAGACGATTTAAAATCTGATGTTAAGGTTTTCAGAATTATAGTTATAAAATTAAACAAATTGTCTTTAAAGAAACTAAGTTATCTTTTTTTATAACCTACCTTATTTAAGTGTGTTAATATAATGTCTTACAAAATAGGATTGTTAGGTCTATTCTCACCCTATAATAAAATAGCTTAAGACCACAACATTTACACTAAAAGTATAAAAATTTAGAGAAAGAACACAGTTTAATAGGAATCAACCACAACTTAACTGTTCCATCAAATTTAAAAACAAGCTAATTTTTGAAGTTAACTAACGAAAAACAGAAATAAAGAGAGAAGTGCATAGTACATATCGGTACTAAAGTAACTTTATTGTATCCACCTTTTAATCATAATTTGGAGAAGTGATAATAAGTCAGAGAAGTTGAAATTTGCAGTATAGGAAGAATTAGATTAGTAATCGAGACTGATTTTAATATCTGTCTTAACTCCTACACTGATTCTTTTTCTAGCGAATATCAACTCTTTTCACGGACATTAAAGGTTTGAACAATTAAATTACATTAGAGGAGATACGCCTTTGTTTATTCTTAATAAAGTAACGCAGCTGCTACTCCAAAAGAAACAACAAAATAAGTTTAAATCCTTAAAAAATTTAATAAAACAACTGCGTTCAAATGAATTTGTATTGATGTATTCCATAAATAATAATTAAATAAGCAATATAAAAACAATCGAGAGCTGTAAAATAAATTCATTCAAAGTTCGACACATCATCATAAATAAATTACCCGAATACAAATTTATAAATTTTATTTGATATGTTCTTCTATTTGGGTCAATCCATATGGACCGGTCCAGAGGTGGTTGTTCGACCATTTTGGAAAAAATTTATATTTTCCCTGTTTTTTCCCTCATATTTAAGGTGTTCAAAACAATGCTTAAAATTTTTTTATCTTAAACCGTTTAGGTATGGCGGCCATTTTTGCTTTTCTTAGCACACTAATTTGTGTGTTTGTGGGCATTTACGTCAACGCTCATATCTCCTAAACTATTTGTCCTAGAAGGCTGAAACAAAAACCAAATTAAAGGTGATTGCCCCAGTGTTTAAATTAGGGTATGTCCATATTTCACCTAGTATTTTTCCTTCCGTGAGAAAACTTCACCTAAAGTTGGATATCAAAATCAAGAAAATTTCGCTTTTCGGAAATTTTTTTCTGAAGGAAGGAGTTATACATACAGCTTGATATTTTTTGTGTGAATAGGCATATATCAGTAACATTACCCAAAAAAATATCAATGATAAAATTTGAATACTTTTATTTATATAAATTTTTGAAAATTGAACTTTTTGAAAATTTGCCATTTTTGGGCCTCTATATCTCCGATGGGGCTGAATCGAAAAATCTGAAATTTGCTCAACTTACAGGGCTCTTGATTAGGTCAACCGAAATAAAAAATCATTTTGTATATTTGGGTAGCAAAAAAGTTATGCAAGCTCAAAAAATGTAGAAAAAAGTTACGTGATAAAGTCGTTTTTGAACGCTTTATGGCTGACCGACATTTATTTTTTTATTGTAAATTTGTTTTATTTCCATTATTCAATTGGTGTGACCTAGCCTGGATTCGTTAAATTCAAATATATCTTTTTTAACAAATTTTATAGCCCTGCTATACAAACATTGCAGTGTGCCTCTAAGACTCAGTCTGTTGCTTTTGAATAGGGCAATTGTTATCATTGGGTTAATTTTTAATTAATTTGTGTAAAGGGAATAACACTCATAAATCTGTTGTATTTTCTTATATAAAAATTAGTTTACAGCACTACCTAGTTATTTAAATAAACTGCTACTGACTGAGACTTAAAAACGTTTTCCATTGTTTTGTCATCTTCACCATCTGTTGATCCAAACTTTGGACTTCAGTTAGCATTGCTATTAATAATCACTTTGAAAAAAATTGTAAAATAGGCCTGCAGTTGCACAAGATAAGAATTAACATATTTTTAATCAATGTTACTATATAATTACGATAAGAATGTGATTATTACACATCTGCAATGTTTTTTTCAAAGTGGTATATAATAGCAGGGCTGTAAAATTGTTTAAAAAAGATATATTTGAATTTAACGAATCCAGGCTAGGTCATACCAATTGAATAATGGAAATAAAACAAATTTACATCAAAAAAATAAATGTCGATCAAAATGATTTTTTATTTCGGTTGACCTAACACAAGAGCCCTGTAAGTTGTGCAAATTTCAGAATTTTCGATTCAGCCCCATCGGAGATATAGAGGCCCAAAAATGGCAAATTTTCAAAAAGTTCAATTTTCAAAAATTTATATAAATAAAGGTATTCAAGTTTTATCATTGATATTTTTGGGTAATGCTACTGATATATGCCTATTCACATAAAAAATATCAAGCTGTATATATAACTCTTTCCTTCAGAAAAAAATTTCGGAAAAGCGAAATTTTCTTGATTTTGATATCCAACTTCAGGTGAAGTTTTCTCACGGAAGGAAAATTACTAGGTGAAATATGGACATAACCTAATTTAAACACTGGGCAATTACCGTTATTTTGGTTTTTGTTTCAGCCTTCTAGGAAAAATAGTTTAGGAGATACGAGCGTTGACGTAAATGCCCACAAACACACAAATTAGCGTGCGAAGGAAAGCAAAAATGGCCGCCATACCTAAACGGTTTAAGATAAAAAAATTTTAAGCATTGTTTTGAACACCTTAAATATGAGGGAAAAAACAGGGAAAATATAATTTTAAAATATACCTTTAAGGTGTTACATTATACAAGGAAGAATATAGTACAGGAGATATAGGGTTTAGGGTGGAACTAATTCCCACAAAAACAGAGTTTGACTTTTTAGTTCTTTGATGGTGTCTGTTTGACTTACAAAAAAGTCTAGAAAAATGCAACTATGCAAAATGCATTTTTTGGCCGCCATCTTGGAAAATAACGGCTCATTTTCTTTTAATTCCTTAAATATTGCTGATAGAAAAAAAGGTTTCAAATAAAAATGAAGAAAACAATAAACTAAACAACTTTTATTCTTATAAGATTTTCTCTAAACCAAATAGGTTTTAAGTTATAGACGATCTAGTTTGATTAGTCCGTGTAATAAAAAAATCATGTGGGACCATACCTAGAATTCATAGTAGTTTTCGAAACGGGATAACTCTTGGTTTTTTGGGCTGCTGACCCCCAATTTTGAACTTTTCAACTAAAATTCCCATCATTTTTTAAATAATAAAATGTTTAAAAATAAAATATAAATATTGTTTTTTTTAAACAATAAATATATACGTGAGTGTTTTTGGGAGAAAATAAATAAATTCTTAAAGAAGAAAAAATATGTAACAAATTTATTCTATAACATTTTGACGTAGGACAAACAGGGCAGCTCTGGCGCGCCTCAGAAAATATGCCTCAGCACGGCAGGGCTGCAAGTTACGCAACTCCGCTTATACGCACTATTATACTCATAGTACGTGTTATAGGTTGCTGAATCCTAAATTTTATTTCTCACAAAAAATTGCCTCCTCCACAACCCCCCTAAATTTTGAAAATGTAAAACATTTATAAACATATTCTATTGTATCCTAACACTCCTTGCGAAACTTAGTACATGCAGCTCCGCCGAGCCAAAGGATATTTTCTGAGGTGCACCAGCGCTGCTCCATTGGTCCTACATCAAAATGTCATAATATAAAAATGTTTGTTGCAAATTTTTCCTTCTTTAAAAGAATATCTTTTTATAATCTCTCTAAAACAGAACGTATATTTATTTTTTAAAAATACAATTTTTTTGGTTGGGGGGAGGAGCAGGTGCGGGGCGCGGCGACGGAGGCAGG
>KZ654414.1:42133-53224 GCA_001010745.2 Gerris buenoi
TGATTATTATTATTATTATTATTATTATTAATTCGCGAGTTCGGTTATGACATTATTTTATCGTGGATCTCCCTGTGCATATAGGATAAGTTAAATATAGATGAAGTGAAGTATGCCGATGACATATGGAATAGATAGGGGATAGATTAGGAATCAATATAACATACTGACTGACAGACTCAAGTATGCGAACCTCCCCATTCTGGTTTAATACTGACACTGATCTCCCTTATCAGCATATATATCTGGCCAACAGTGATAACAATAGATAAAAATGGCCAACCAGATGGAAATACTACTTATATACCTAAATATTTATATTTAATTTAAAAGATGTACGAGGAAATAATTAAAAAGGCTAATTGTCCCAAAATTAAGATTCATACAAAGTTATTTACATCGACCACCCTTATTTACATGTTAAAATGTGCTCATTCCATTTATTAGACTTTTTTTCTGGGGTGCTCTTACACCCGAAGACTCAGGCCACTTAGGTAGGCCCATTGAAAAAATCCGGGTTAGGGACCGAAATCTTTACACACTCGTGTGACGATATGGTCGTTAACCATGACTCCCCTCCTGGTTGTATTACAACCAGGAGTGTCATCATCATGGTTTCCAGGCCGAAACCTGGTGGCGCCACTCTTTCGAGGAGCTTCCCAATTATTTAAACAATGCTGGGTTGACATTGAGCCGGGGGGTCTGGCCCCGGGAATTGAACCCAGAGCTGAAGTCAGAAGCGGTCACCCATCCATCTTGTGACACTTCTCGAGGCTGCTTATCTTGCCTTATCGCAAGGCGAGCGCCGGGCCACCCCCTAGATGGTTTGTCGAAAGTACTCAGTATCAACCACGTTTCTATATTCATTTTAACCGGCTTCGCCAATATAAAAAGAAATTTCGGTGCGAGAGAACTCAGAAGAACTTTCTCATGTACGAGTTCAAAATTACTTAGCCCCGTGTTTTCCATTAATTAAACAAAACACGCTACCACAGGAGCCTCTAAATTCTAAAGCCCCTACTCAAACCAAATACAGACTAACACAGCTTAATTAATACTTATGATACAGCTTAATTAATACTTATGATACAGCTTAATACTTATGATACAGCTTAATACTTATGATACAGCTTAATACTTATGATACAGCTTAATACTTATGATACAGCTTAATACTTATGATACAGCTTAATACTTATGATACAGCTTAATACTTATGATACAGCTTAATACTTATGATACAGCTTAATACTTATGATACAGCTTAATACTTATGATACAGCTTAATACTTATGATACAGCTTAATACTTATGATACAGCTTAATACTTATGATACAGCTTAATACTTATGATACAGCTTAATACTTATGATACAGCTTAATACTTATGATACAGCTTAATACTTATGATACAGCTTAATACTTATGATACAGCTTAATACTTATGATACAGCTTAATACTTATGATACAGCTTAATACTTATGATACAGCTTAATACTTATGATACAGCTTAATACTTATGATACAGCTTAATACTTATGATACAGCTTAATACTTATGATACAGCTTAATACTTATGATACAGCTTAATACTTATGATACAGCTTAATACTTATGATACAGCTTAATACTTATGATACAGCTTAATACTTATGATACAGCTTAATACTTATGATACAGCTTAATACTTATGATACAGCTTAATACTTATGATACAGCTTAATACTTATGATACAGCTTAATACTTATGATACAGCTTAATACTTATGATACAGCTTAATACTTATGATACAGCTTAATACTTATGATACAGCTTAATACTTATGATACAGCATATTCCTTATGATACAGCTTAATACTTATAATACAGCTTATTACTTATGATACAGCTTATTACTTATAATACAGCTTAATACTTATGATACAGCTTAATTAATACTTATGATACAGCTTAATACTTATGATACAGCTTAATACTTATGATACTGCTTAGAACTTATGATACAGCTTAATACTTATGATACAGCTTAATACTTATGATACAGCATATTCCTTATGATACAGCTTAATACTTATAATACAGCTTATTACTTATGATACAGCTTATTACTTATAATACAGCTTAATACTTATGATACAGCTTAATTAATACTTAAGATACAGCTTAATACTTATGATACAGCTAAATACTTATGATACAGTTTAATACTTATGATACAGCTGAATACTTATGATACAGCTTAATACTTATGATACACCTTAATACTAATGATAATACTTATGATACTGCTTAATACTTATGATAATACTTATGATACAGCTTAATACTTATGATAATACTGATGATACAGCTTAATACTTATGATACAGCCTAATACTTATGATACAGCTTAATACTTATGATACAGCCTAATACTTATGATACAGCTTAATACTTATGATACAGCTTAATAGTAATGATAATACTTATGATACTACTTAATACTTATGATACAGCTTAATACTTATGATAATACTTATGATACAGCTTAATACTTATTATACAGCTTAATAGTAATGATAATACTTATGATACTACTTAATACTTATGATAATACTTATGATACAGCTTAATACTTATGATAATACTTATGATACAGCTCATTCTTAACAGCTTAATTCTTATGATAATAACTTGTAATACAGCTTAATATTTATGATATAGCTTAATACTTATGATAATACGTATGATTCAGCTTAATATTTATGATAATACTTATGATNACTGTCTCCCTTTGTAAATAGTAATTATAATTTGATTTAAATTAAAATTTAAACGTTCCGTAGTACGAGTACTACCAAAAACTTAAAAATTGAATAAATAAAAAGGTGTTTGGAAGGGCTCAAAAAGTGAAAAAAAAAATAAATAAATAAATAAAAATATCAATAATGAATGTTTTTAAGAAAGGATATAGAAATTTCAGCGTAATAACAGTTTTATTGCTTTTATCGGTTTTTAATATCATTAATGACGGGTTATTTCTTTTTTATAAAAGATTTTTATAGTTTAGAATCCTGCAAGATGTTTACGTTTAATAAGTTATTATTACTTTTGTATTTTTATTCTTGTTTTAAAAATTTGTGATGGAATTAATAAAATTATCATTTAAATAAAAGTATAATAATTATTATTAACACTGGGAGACAGACAAGGAAAAATAGAATCCAGCGCCGGGACTTGAACCGCGGGCCTCTACATGTAGACTAGTTATCGCTTACGGCAGAGAAAAACCATTCTCCTACGTAGCTTAGTTGGAAAGAGCGCTACACTGGAAATGTAGAGGCCCGTGGTTCAAGTCCCGGCGCTGGAGTCTATTTTTCTCTGTCTGTCTCCCAGTGTTAATAATTATAATTTGATTAAAATTTAAACTTTCCGTAGTATGAATACTACCAAAAGCTTAAAAATTGAATTAATAAAACTATATCTCAAAAAGTTTTTATGGTTGTCTGGATATTCTGGGATATTTAGTAATGATTTTATGTCTACAATTAATTTTAAAATGGAGTTATCTAAATTTAGAGGTGTTACATTTAAAATTGTGGCCTAAACTTAGAATGTTAATAATATTATTGGGGATTGTCAGTATTTGTAAGATTTAAGCACTCTAAATTATTTATATCTTTAAGGTTACCTATTTCTAATGTTATTAGAGTTCCTTACCGATATTTTTTTATTCCTTTTTTTTTTTAAATATTAGTTAATTCGATTTTTGAATTTTGAATAACGGTATTTAAACATGTATATGCAATTAAATTCTCATTTTTAATACCATTGAGTATATTGTTAATATAGTGATTACATGCATTGGAGATAATATACGTTCTTAAATTACGCTTTTTTTGATCACTGTCAAATAAAAATGAAAATTGATATGAAATTTTCCGATTTTATTTTTTCCAACTGTCTCAGTTAAAAAATAAAACAGGTAAAAAACTTAAAGCAGACTGAAAAAATAAATAAATAAATAAAATAAAATAAGAGTCCTTTAAAAGGATAAGACGTGTTTAAGGATTTAGCGGAACGTGATGCTAGGATTAAAGGATGAGAGACGGAAATACACGAGGATACTCGAGTTTAGCCGAATACCTGAGTCTTACCAGGTGCAAGAAAATAGATCAAATATTCATTTGGGACTTTTCTTCTATTTTACCTTCAAGATGTGAAAGTTTTACTTTATGATAACGAATCGAGACAGTATATCAATTACTAAAACACATTAATCTTGTCGTATTTAGAGATCCGGACAAATTTACGTTGGGGACACAGCATAATATGTAACTCTATATTATAGCATATTACGCGTCTAGTGCGGAAAGTTGCATTTTGCATGCGAGTGTGGAGTTTGCACCCGAGTGACAGCGAGGGTAGTAAAACCACACGAGCAATGCAAAATGCAGTCTTTATCTACAACTGTTGGATTTTAACAATAAATACAGAATTTTTTTTTTTTTTTATAAACTTTCTGTGTAGGTCAAGAGCGTTAGCTCAAAAAAGGTCACTAACGGGGAAAAATGGCTTTAATTGGACAAAATTTGGTTTATGGCTTTATTTTGGTCCCCTGATGAACATACTACACGAAATTATTGACACTCGATAATAAATAAAAAGTCTAAAAATCATGTCACACTTCGCGGCGCTATAGCTTCGAAACTATTGACTTTAGTGTATAATGACATTGAACCTTTTTTGTTGTCAATTTAAAGCCTTACAAATTTGATAATATCTATTTTTGTCGTATCATCGATGAGAACGAAGTTATTGGCCAAACACCGAATTTTGGTCCCTTTTTTTTCCAAATGNAAAAAAGATCTCAACGGCCCTGTCCAACAAGTTTATATTTCAATGAAAATAAAGAAAAGAACTTAAATCAAGTTATAATTATTATTAACAATGGGGACTCGAACCCGGTGCCGGAGTCTGTTTTTCTCTGTCTATTTCCCATTGTTAATAATAATTATAACTTGATTTAATTTCTTTTCTTTATTTTCATTGAAATATAAACTTGTTGGACAGGGCCGTTGAGATCTTTTTTAAAGAACAAAATCAGTGGGGTAGTTCTTCTCATTTCAATTTCATGGTTCTGGAGCCACGATACTGGTGACACGATACTTTGGTGACATATTTCTTACGGTTTGTAATGGCACCTGTTAATTTGTCAGCAGAAAATATGTGTGTGCACTCTCCACATCTCCGAATTCAGAATCATTCGGCAAAAAAACTGTGCCCTGACAATAGATATCTGAATTTAATGTTTATCAAAGTAGGGTGGTTCAAAAGNACTCTATATTATAGCATATTACGCGTCTAGTGCGGAAAGTTGCATTTTGCATGCGAGTGTGGAGTTTGCACCCGAGGGACAGATAGAGTAGTAAAACCACACGAGCAATGCAAAATGCAGTCTTTATCTACAACTGTTGGATTTTAACAATAAATACAGAATTTTTTTTTTTTATAAACTTTCTGTGTAGGCCAAGAGCGTTAGCTCAAAAAAGGTCACTAACAGGAAAAAATGGCTTTATTTTGGACAAAATTTGGTTTATGGCTTTATTTTGGTCCCCTGATGAACATACTAAGTTTTCCTCCTCGAGGGAGGTCGGTGTTGGCCACTATTTTGAAAAAAAGGGACAAAAATTCGGTTTTTGGCAAATATCATCGTTCTCATTGATGATACGACAAAAAAAGTTATTATCAAATTTGTAGGACTTTAAATTGACAACAAAAAAGGTTCAATGTCATTATACACTAAAGTCAATAGTTTCGAAGCTATAGCGCCGCGAAGTGCGACATGATTTTTAGACGAAATTATTGACACTCGATAATAAATAAAAAGTCTAAAAATCATGTGACACTTGGCGGCGCTATAGCTTCGAAACTATTGACTTTAGTGTATAATGACATTGTACCTTTTTTGTTGGCACTTTAAAGCCTTACAAATTTGATAATATCTATTTTTGTCGTATCATCGATGAGAACGAAGTTATTGGCCAAACACCGAATTTTGGTCCCTTTTTTTTTCAAAATGGTGGCCAACGCCGACCTCCCTCGAGGGGGAAAACTTAGTATGTTCATCAGGGNAATTTAATTAATCTCAATGTTGTAAAGTAATCAAGTGATTAAATTTAACTAATCAAGTGATTAAATTAATTAGAACTGCATTTATTCATTGTCAAAATATCTTTATTATTCCAGTCTTTAGATAACAGAGCCATTCTCTGCGCCCCGTTATCAGTAATTATAATTAAGCTATTGTAATGATTGTAATGTTAAATGTAATTACATATTATTATGTTATTTCATTACCTTATAATAAACAATTCAGTTATTGCCAATTGCTAAATTATGGTTCAATAATTTTGAAAAATTTAAAAATAAGTGGGAAATATAATTAAATAATACATAATAGGATTTATTTACAAAAACAGCTGATAACTTAGAAACGTGTGATTTTTCTATTCATGCTTATTTTATTTATTTACCACAGCGTGTAAAGTAATAATTCAAAGTTTAACGAACAATTTTAAAATCATCCTGTGTGTGTGTATACTATATATAGGGTGTCCCAGCTAATATGGAACAGCGAAATACCTCCGAAACCATGATAGATAGAAACATGCGGTTTTCAGGGTTCGATAATGGCTAAAAAGGCGCTTCCAGAACATATGCTGAACATTTTCTGTGTTCAGCAGAAGTGTGTGCAATTTACATCATTAAAAAAAAAGTGAAAAGAAAGCCAATTTTTTAAGACTGGATTAGGATTCTATGGCTAATAATGAGAATTTTTTACTTTTGGAAATGTTTTGCTCCGAGCATTAGTTTGCCTTCAGGAGAGCTCTGAAAGTGCTAAAATTGAAACTTGAAGTCCATTTTACAGCTAAACTAATGGATTTAGGAAAATAATTCAAGAGACAAATAATACTTATGTTTAGTCGTAGAAATAAATAAAGGTTAATTTAAATCAAATTATAATTACTATTTACAAAGGGAGACAGTCAGAGAAAAAGTCCCGGTGCTGGAGTCTATTTTTCTCTGTCTGTCTCCCAGTGTTAATAATTATAATTTGATTAAAATTTAAACTTTCCGTAGTATGAATACTACCAAAAGCTTAAAAATTGAATTAATAAAACTATATCTCAAAAAGTTTTTATGGTTGTCTGGATATTCTGGGATATTTAGTAATGATTTTATGTCTACAATTAATTTTAAAATGGAGTTATCTAAATTTAGAGGTGTTACATTTAAAATTGTGGCCTAAACTTAGAATGTTAATAATATTATTGGGGATTGTCAGTATTTGTAAGATTTAAGCACTCTAAATTATTTATATCTTTAGGGTTACCTATTTCTAATGTTATTAGAGTTCCTTACCGATATTTTTTTATTCCTTTTTTTTTTTAAATATTAGTTAATTCGATTTTTGAATTTTGAATAACGGTATTTAAACATGTATATGCAATTAAATTCTCATTTATAATACCATTGAGTATATTGTTAATATAGTGATTACATGCATTGGAGATAATATACGTTCTTAAATTACGCTTTTTTTGATCACTGTCAAATAAAAATGAAAATTGATATGAAATTTTCCGATTTTATTTTTTCCAACTGTCTCAGTTAAAAAATAAAACAGGTAAAAAACTTAAAGCAGACTGAAAAAATAAATAAATAAATAAAATAAAATAAGAGTCCTTTAAAAGGATAAGACGTGTTTAAGGATTTAGCGGAACGTGATGCTAGGATTAAAGGATGAGAGACGGAAATACACGAGGATACTCGAGTTTAGCCGAATACCTGAGTCTTACCAGGTGCAAGAAAATAGATCAAATATTCATTTGGGACTTTTCTTCTATTTTACCTTCAAGATGTGAAAGTTTTACTTTATGATAACGAATCGAGACAGTATATCAATTACTAAAACACATTAATCTTGTCGTATTTAGAGATCCGGACAAATTTACGTTGGGGACACAGCATAATATGTAACTCTATATTATAGCATATTACGCGTCTAGTGCGGAAAGTTGCATTTTGCATGCGAGTGTGGAGTTTGCACCCGAGTGACAGCGAGGGTAGTAAAACCACACGAGCAATGCAAAATGCAGTCTTTATCTACAACTGTTGGATTTTAACAATAAATACAGAATTTTTTTTTTTTTTTATAAACTTTCTGTGTAGGTCAAGAGCGTTAGCTCAAAAAAGGTCACTAACGGGGAAAAATGGCTTTAATTGGACAAAATTTGGTTTATGGCTTTATTTTGGTCCCCTGATGAACATACTACACGAAATTATTGACACTCGATAATAAATAAAAAGTCTAAAAATCATGTGACACTTGGCGGCGCTATAGCTTCGAAACTATTGACTTTAGTGTATAATGACATTGTACCTTTTTTGTTGGCACTTTAAAGCCTTACAAATTTGATAATATCTATTTTTGTCGTATCATCGATGAGAACGAAGTTATTGGCCAAACACCGAATTTTGGTCCCTTTTTTTTTCAAAATGGTGGCCAACGCCGACCTCCCTCGAGGGGGAAAACTTAGTATGTTCATCAGGGGACCAAAATAAAGCCATAAACCACAATTCAGCTTTATCCGATTTTTTTTCTGGTTCAAAGTCTCTGGCGCTTTGCCTAGTGTGTAAGTTTGTATTTCTATTTTGATAAAGATGAAATTCATTTGTTGTATTTTGTGCCGAATTAATCATTTCGGGAGGAGTATTATTCTCCTAATCTACGTTATAATGACATAAATCAATCATTGTTTTTCACTAACAACCCGATATAACCAGCTACTTTAATTCAACAAACAGCAAATTAGTGTTGTTAAAAGTAAACAAACTCGCTAATCGTGCGTAAAGGTGAAGAATTCTTCTTTTTTACCGCCCTAGAGAAGTAAAGAAGAGGAATCCTTCAGAACTATGAGACAAGCATGCGCAATGAATACAAGTACGTAAGAATCACTTTCTACGCATCAAAACAGAGATACAATGTTTATATTTCGTATCAATCGTAGATAAATAATATATAAAAAAAAAAAACATAAACCTACTTGCTATCAACGCATAACCTGACGGATTCACCGTTACACCTCACCTAGAGTTAAGTGTAACTTGTTCATCTTCAACGTGCTGTTTTCTCTACTCTGTCTCAGAGCGCAGTGTATAAAACTACTCGCATGATAATGCAATAAAGGGTATAGCAAAACATGAATAACTTGTGGATAATTTAACTTTCAATAAAATTGAGATTAAATTCAAACCCACAGTGAAAGTCATTAGGATTAGTCATTAGTCATTAGATTAGGATTAGTCATTAGTAATTAGATTAGGATTAATCATTAGTAATTAGATTAGGATTAGTCATTAGTAATTAGATTAGGATTAGTCATTAGTAATTAGATTAGGATTAGTCATTAGTAATTAGATTAGGATTAGTCATTAGTAATTAGATTAGGATTAGTCATTAGTAATTAGATTAGGATTAGTCATTAGTAATTAGATTAGGATTAGTCATTAGTAATTAGATTAGGATTAGTCATTAGTAATTAGATTAGGATTAGTCATTAGTAATTAGATTAGGATTAGTCATTAGTAATTAGATTAGGATTAGTCATTAGTAATTAGATTAGGATTAGTCATTAGTAATTAGATTAGGATTAGTCATTAGTAATTAGATTAGGATTAGTCATTAGTAATTAGATTAGGATTAGTCATTAGTAATTAGATTAGGATTAGTCATTAGTAATTAGATTAGGATTAGTCATTAGTAATTAGATTAGGATTAGTCATTAGTAATTAGATTAGGATTAGTCATTAGTAATTAGATTAGGATTAGTCATTAGTAATTAGATTAGGATTAGTCATTAGTAATTAGATTAGGATTAGTCATTAGTAATTAGATTAGGATTAGTCATTAGTAATTAGATTAGGATTAGTCATTAGTAATTAGATTAGGATTAGTCATTAGTAATTAGATTAGGATTAGTCATTAGTAATTAGATTAGGATTAGTCATTAGTAATTAGATTAGGATTAGTCAATGTACTATACCCTTTCCATGTTATTCAACACCCAAAAAAACAACAATGTACATTAATAACACTTAAAATATTGCAAATTATATAGTTGTGTTAGTCAATAAAAATTAAAAAAAAATACGTGTGGCGTCGCGGGACACCCGGTAGGAACGAAGTTCCTTACATTTTTCATTAAATATAAATTATAAAATCACACTGCTAAGTACGTNTAACTTTTACACAAGTTATCGCCATCGGTAGATTTCGTGACGGATTTTGCGTGACGATGATTTTGTGACGTTGATTTTGGTCGTTTTTTCGGATTCACTCCCGGGCTCCAGAACGTGCCATAAGGAACTTCGTTCCAAAAACTGCAATGTACATCAATAACACTTATAACTTTAAAAATTATGTGGGTGTGTTAGTCAATAAAAATTTAAAAAAAAGTGAAGGTCAATTTATAATGAAAATCGAATTTTCGTGGCATCTCAATACTTTCTCTATTCATGCTGCGTACGGGAATTGTAAATAAAGAAAAGTGACGGTGAAGAGATGGAAAGGGCTGAGAGAGCCTCGCTCGGTGGGTAAGATGGTTGGAACATGCATAATGTATGATGTTCTTCTTGGCTTGGCACGATGTACAGGGGGGTGTTGGATATCTGATAGGTTGAGTGCTACAGAACCGGTAAGTGGCCTAAAAGCGTTCTTATACTGTCTGGACAACGTATTCTCTCACACTCACACGTCTTCCTTCTCTATGTATTGACGTGTGCCACGAGCAGTGGTGGTTCTAGGCCTTGCGGGGCCCCTCGGCGATAAGATATGGTGGGGCCCTTTTGGTTTCAATTATTAGTCAAATAACATAAGGCTAAATAAATATGTATTATTTAAAGGGCCTTCTTATAATATACAGCTTTTATCAAGTAGTAACTTTCTTTTAGCGAATTTTCGAAGAAAATTAAGCTATTGCAATGGCTTCAATTTTTTTTTTTTTTTTTTTTTTTTTTTTTTTTTTTTTTTTTTTTTTTTTTTTTT
>KZ654415.1:15379-28780 GCA_001010745.2 Gerris buenoi
TTTTTTTTTTTTTCTTCCTACAATCAAATAATATGTCAGCAAAGAGCATAAAGATGCTAATAAGTGACTAAAAATAACTAAAATATTTTAAAAAATTGAAATATATAACATTTCTTAAAAATATTGTTTCTTAAAGCTTTGAAGCGATAGTGCACCACCTAGGTGTCATTCAATCGGGCCAAAATTTTACGTATGATAGTTTCTAATGCATACACAAGTATTACGAGGTTGGACTTTTTCAAATTCAATTTTTTTTTCGGCCCACCCTACCATATACCCAATTCATCGGTGGACACGGCATAAATAAGCGATTCTATAAGGTAAAAAAAACTTAATCAATCAGCGACTCACTTCTTATGGTGGCCTGGGGACTATACCTATATTTTTTTAATTTTAAATAAACAAATTACTTTTTAAGAAGTTAAAGAGAAAAAAAGTAGAAAAAAAAATAAGAAAAAAAACTAATACCTTAAAATTAAGAGTCTAAAAAATAAAAAAAAGCTCATTTTTATGATGACCAAAGTTTTATTTATTAAAGAACGTGATTAAGAAAAAACTGAATGGGGGGGAAATAAAAAGGTAAAAAAAAAAATCTCCAGAGAAATGACATCATTCATTCACCCTAAAGAACTTGATAGTAATAATGAAAAGGAATGATGAATGAACCTGGGATTCTAACTTACTGCGATCAATCATCTAATGAATCATTAATCCTGAGTAATTGGTTCGAGGAATCAACGTTTACTAGAAGAGGGCAGCACTGGTCTCATCTTGAGTCTTTTGTATCCGTTAATTTGTCTTTCTTTGTTAATAATAACATTATTTATTGATCTTTCGGTTTTTTGTTTCGTTCAGTAAAGAAATAGAAACCGGGTTTTTTTTTCTAAAACAGATAAATCGTCGTTAATTCAAGATGGCGTATAAAATACTCTGCTAATTAGTGTTGCGTGTGGCGCATAGCTTCCACGCATCCTATCACGTTCTGTATTGATTTTATACCTTTACATGCCGTTATTATCTAATTTGTTTTATTGTATCCCCAATTTTGCTTCCGAGCTTACCGAAGGTAGCGGAAGCTATGAGATCGTTCTGAAAAACGAAAAAATTTTAGGTCTCCGATTTCAAAAACTCCAATAGAGAAATCAGTTTCAGATATCAGGGAATTATTGAAAACACAATGGAAACGTAGAATATAATTTGAACATTGTAGGTAAATAAAATCTTTAATGTAAATATACAAAATTAAGTAGCTATCGAGGATTGAACACTATTTAATAACTAAAACCGGATTCTGAATGAACACGCGTGTTCATTCAGAAAACGCATTTACCAAGGAACACGATTAGATCCAAGAAGAATAGTTGTGTTGAACTTGGGCTCAAAACGTGTTGGAAACGTGATTCAACACGTTTATGTATTGCTTTCAGTCCAGGTTGAGTTTCAAATCGTGTTTAGCTTGTTGAACACGATTTATATATTTTAACTTGTAGCACTACCTTATTCATTGTACTCTCATTTTTATAAAACTCTCTTTTTTATAAAACTCTCTTTTTTATAAAACTCTCTTTTACATAGTACTCTCTTTTTTATAAAACTCTTTTTTACATAGTACTCTCTTTTTCTTGTCACTCTAGACTTAGAAACTCTCTTTTTTTCATTACTCTCTTCTTGACAGTACTATCTATATCTATTTTAATATCGTTCTTGATTTTATCTAAAATTAATTCGGTTTTGTTTAAAAAAAAATAATACATAATACAGTGATTAAACCGTGTTCTTAAAACTTAAAACAAAATTTTAAAGAATCAANTAATTAGTGTTGCGTGTGGCGCATAGCTTCCTCGCATCCTATCACGTTCTGTATTGATTTTATACCTTTACATGCCGTTATTATCTAATTTGTTTTATTGTATCCCCAATTTTGCTTCCGAGCTTACCGAAGGTAGCGGAAGCTATGTGATCGTTCTGAAAAACGAAAAAATTTTAGGTCTCCGATTTCAAAAACTCCAATAGAGAAATCAGTTTCAGATATCAGGGAACATTTTTGGTTCCGTGTCTGTCTGTCGGTCTGTCGCTCTATTTTTGCGAACCAACACATCCTAAAAACTAGAATTTTAGATGGTTGATCATGATTAGACCATTGTTGGTCCCATATAAGTTTCAACGTTCTGAGCCTATTTATTTCTCTTTTCTCTTCCACACACGCACAAACATACATTTATTTACACCTATAGCTTCAAAAGTACTTATCAGATTTGAATGGAACTTTTATAGTTTATGGAAAGTAGCCCACAGATAGCCCCAGATTAATTTGAACCCTCTACGCCTACGCTCTTGGACTTTTGCTAAATTGATACTTTAATTCGTGTATAAAAATCAAAATAATTTTGACAGATTAAAAAAAAAACGGGGGAAACAATAAAACCAATGAGACAATAAAATAAAATAATCAATAAAGTACGTGGGTAGAAAGCGAGAAAGCTATGTGATACACCAGTTGGCAGTCTATCTTTTACACGAATTAAAGTATCAATTTAGCAAAAGTTAAAGAGCGCATATGTTTAAATTAATGTGAGACTATATTCACGTTCCTATCAATAAAATATAAAAGTTTCAAATTATTCAGATTCAGATAAGTACTTTTGAAGCTATAGGTATAAATAAATGTATGTTTGTGCGCATGCGGAAGAGAATCAAATGGGCGCAGAAGGTTGAAACTTATATGGGACCAACAATGGGCTAATTATGACCTAACCAAACAAATTTCATTAAAATCAGACGAGTAGTTTTTTTGAGATAAGTTGGTTT
The DNA here is from genome assembly GCA_001010745.2 of Gerris buenoi. NCBI lineage: Eukaryota > Metazoa > Arthropoda > Insecta > Hemiptera > Gerridae > Gerris > Gerris buenoi. Next base: position 18,188 of record KZ654415.1, read on the forward strand.
GCAAAAATTGAGCGACAGACACGGAACCGAAAATGTCTAATGTCTGAAACGGATGTCTGTCATGGAATTTTTGAAATCGGAGACAATATATTTTCGTTCTTCAGATCGATCACATAGCTTCAAAAGAAAAACAAATTAAGCTTTGATAAAAGTATCAATTTAACAAAACTTTCTGTGTGGATGTGGTTGAATTTAATGTGGGGCTATCTGCGGGCTACTATCGACAAATCATACAAATTTCATAAAAATCTGATGAGTTCTTGGAAAGATATAGCTGTAATCAAATATGTGTTCGCGTATGTGGAAGAGAACCAAATGGGTGCAGAATATTGAAATATACCTACACTACTTTTTGATGATATCTTAAATTCATCAAACTATATATGAAGCCGTCCAACTACACACACACACTTCACCCATACACTGTCAAACTTCCTTGTCAATCTGCGGCTTAGGAAGCCATGTTTGCTTGTGTAAGTGGGCCTAAGTCTTAAGCAGATAAAATATTATGTCACTGTACAATATCATCAAAAAATTCAAGTATAAAATTCAAACAATGGTCGAGTTTAATGTATTTTTGTTTCCAAAACCAAACTACTTAATTAATTAAATCTTATCTTTAATTATTCCAGTTACATGCAGACATAACATTACTAGTGATCTAAATAATACGAATTACTTAGTTAAACAAAGTTAAATTGTTTCTTATCTATACTAATAAAGACGCTTAAGTGATAAGCAACTATGTCCTTTAATTAAATAGTTATAGAATTAATTACATGTGGTCGAATAGAGATTCAAGTGACCGTAGCTTGATTACCAATCACAAGTCCCCTTTATATACGCAGTCTCCCCACCACTTCAGACTGCCTTTGTGACGTCACACCCTTCCAAGGGGTCTTCCTTCAAAGACCACGCTCTACCCTACCGGATAAATATATAAAAGAATCTGACTTTTTACATCTTTTTTATATATATATGAGTATACGCTTCGTCAACCAATGAGAGTAAAACCAATAAGATTTTCTTCTTCTTAATTTGAAATTAATGAGCCGGATTTTCATTAGAACAAGTATACATATATATATAATAGATTTAAGATCAAAGAAAACAGGGTGGAGGAGATTTTCGCCAACTCAATTTAATACGGGCATTTTCTTGTTAGATGGTTTTAAAAAAAACTTTGACGTAATTGAAGTACCAAATCAATTTAACTAATGCTTAATGCTTATGCATTACCATAAGCGTGCAAACTCAGTTCTAGCGGCATTTTTTTGAACTGATGTGAGAAAAATAATCTTTGTTTCAGCTTTGGCAAACGTAAGCTACAATTTTTTACTACGTTTTTATTAGCTTGCTTTCTTGTTTGTTTGTTTGTCCGGTACAAATCTTGCAAACGAATTTTAACTAACAAAGTAGCTAGACATTTGAAACTTTCAGAACACGACGACAATGTATTATTTTAATACTTTTAGTCATTTTTTCAGCAGAATTTATTTCATATTCAGCAAATTTGCTTTATGAAAAGTTATTTCGGAAAAAATCTGCAAGTTATATTATTTGTTTCGACGTATCCCATATTTTTACAATCTTCATTTTGACGGGTTTCAAATTTGTGATTTATAACAATAACAATTATATTATCAACCTTACATATGACACAACATATAAATAGTAATATAAAAAGTTCTTTTAGCGAATTTTCGAAGAAAATTAAGCTATTGCAATGGCTTCAAAATTTGTGTAATATGAATTTTTGAAAAATGTTCATGGAAATCCGTTTTAGACCATTCTGAATCGAGTCCTAAAATTGAACACTTTTTATATGTATATATGTGTCACTCCAGAAGATATCTCCCCTTAGGATGCACTTTAAAATTATAAAATGTCAATCATATCAAAAGGATGAGTTCGTTGGCCAGAATTTTTGGAGTCCATTAAGGTGTCCAATTTTGACCATTTAGGGTAAAAAAAATAGCATAAAAACATGTTTTTTCCATTTTACCCCCCCTTTTATATGATAAAAGTGTACATAACAACAAAAACTGTACTCTTAAAGAGCTTTCCAACGACATGCATCTTAAAGCGTAAATACTATTTTGACTTTTGTACCCCGTACCTCTGTGTACCAAAAATATATATTTTTTTTTTTTCACCCATCCTAATTCTAAACCAAAATTTTCCTATATTATCATAATAGTCTTTCAATTAGTGTGGCACATAGCTTTCTCGCTTCCTATCACGTATACTTCAATATCTTATGCTTTTACGACCCATTATGATCTAGTTTATTAATTTCCCCCCTACTTTTTCAAAGTTTTAATTTAGCAAAAGTTAAAGAGCGCAGAAAGTTCTAATTAATCTGGGACTATCTGCGGGTTACTTTCGATAAATTTTAAAAGTGGAGTTTTTCAAATAAAGTGCTTTTGAAGTTATAGGTGTAAATAAACGTTTCTTTTTGTGCGCATATGGAATAAAATGATTATTTTATGCACCTAGGGAGTAAAGTAAGCCATTATTCCCTGAGCGAAAAAGAATCGAAAATAATTTTTTTAAACCGATTTATACGTTAAGCGCAAATAGCCAATTAATATATAGGTTAAACACTCCAAATTCTTCAACCCTTTACAATTTTAATGTAATCGTTTACAATTAAAATTTAAAATTTTACTCAACATTCAACCTTTTAAACATCAAATCCGACCTTTTACAAATCAAATTCAACAATTTACAAATCAAATTCAAATTACAAATAAAATTGAACCTTTTACAAATAAAATTCGACCTTTTGCAAATCAAATTCAACCTTTTACAAATTAAATCCAACCTTTTTCAAATCAAATTCAAACTTTTTCAAATCAAATCCAAACTTTTACAAATCAAATTCAAACTTTTTCAAATCAAATCCAACCTTTTACAAATCAAATTCAACCTTTTACAAATCAAATTCAACTTTTTACAAGTCAAATTAAATCTTTTAACTATAAATAAAACCATTTTCAAATCAAATTAAACTTTTTAATTTCATTCAAACCTTTTACACCTTAAATGCAACCTCACGCATCAAAATCTTCTTATTTTTTAATTCAATCATTAACAATTTTGTTTCTGTGTACACCACATTGAGATTATTACATACAATACTCGTACTTACGTTTGTATGTATATCGTAGCATATACCTACTAATTAATTATTGCTACAAGGTAAAAACAAAATTTACGTGTAAGAGCGATAAAGTTTTTAAAATTAATGAATTAAATAACACACACACATGTATACATTTATATATATATATANAGTAAGAAAATATTTTATGTCTCCTATTTTTCAAAAATCCCAAGACAGAAATCCGTTTCAGACATCAGGGAACATTTAGTGAATTTTCGAAGAAAATTAAGGTATTGCAATGGCTTCAAAATTGTTGTAATGTGAATTTTTGAAAAAAAAATGTTCATGGAAATCCGTTTTAGACCATTCTGAATTGATACCTAAAATTGAACACTTTTTATATGTATATATGTGTCACTCCAGAAGATATCTCCCCTTAGGATGCACTTTAAAATTATAAAATGTCAATCATATCAAAAGGATGAGTTCGTTGGCCAGAATTTTTGGAGTCCATTAAGGTGTCCAATTTTGACCATTTAGGGTAAAAAAAATAGCATAAAAACATGTTTTTTCCATTTTACCCCCCCTTTTATATGATAAAAGTGTACATAACAACAATTACTGTACTCTTAAAGAGCTTTCCAACGATGTGCATCTTGAAGGGTAAATACTATTTGACTTTTGTACCCCGTAAACGTGTGTACCAAAAAAAATTTTTTTTTTANGTGAACAAAAGGTACCCTAACCCAAAAAAAAAATGTTAGGGGGTGACGGGAACTTCTAGCGCGTGCCCTCAAGTTCTTATAAGGGCAGATGTGAAAAAACAGCCGGCTGGTAAAAAAAAAAAAAATCATCGAGGCACGAGGGAGTGAAGGTACCTTTATAAAAAAGAAATTGGGTACCTTAACCTATGTATAAAAAATATATATATAATACCACCCCTAACATTTTTCCCTAAGAGGGTGATCACGGTGTTCAGTAGTTATAAGGGTACATCTAATGCCATATGGACTTAAGAGTAAAAAATGGATTAGTAAAAAAAAAAAATATTTAAAAAATTGTAGGTAAAAAAAAATAGGTAAGCGGTGGACATTAAAGTAGTCGGTTGGGCGGAACTGAGAACAATTTTTTTTTAAAAATAATTTTATACAGTTATTATAGTGGGATGTAAGAGTATTTTGTCATTTTAAAAAAGTTAATCACTAAAAAAATGTTTGTAGAAGATGATTTTGGTTTTGAGCTTACCGAAGGTAACGAAAAGCTATGTGATCGTTCTGAAGTAAGAAAATATTTTATGTCTCCTATTTTTCAAAAATCCCAAGACAGAAATCCGTTTCAGACATCAGGGAACATTTAGTGAATTTTCGAAGAAAATTAAGGTATTGCAATGGCTTCAAAATTGTTGTAATGTGAATTTTTGAAAAAAAAATGTTCATGGAAATCCGTTTTAGACCATTCTGAATTGATACCTAAAATTGAACACTTTTTATATGTATATATGTGTCACTCCAGAAGATATCTCCCCTTAGGATGCACTTTAAAATTATAAAATGTCAATCATATCAAAAGGATGAGTTCGTTGGCCAGAATTTTTGGAGTCCATTANTATATATATTAGATTGTACCATTTTGTTTACTACCATATCAACACATTGTACTGTTTCTTCATGGTTCGTTTGCTTTTCCTAGGAACCCTTATGCTTTTTGTAGTTCGTCTGACTGTCGTATTTTGGATCATATCTTCCGACCTATTCTAGCAAGAGATTTCAAATCTGGGGGCACGGGAGTGCCCCCGCCAAGTAGAGCACAGCCGTACCATCCTTTACTGGAACCAACTCACGGCAATTTGGACCCCCCTATATTATCCTTTTGAAGATACTTAGATATATAAAATTAATTTTAAATTAAAGATCATGACAAACTGGACCGGAAATAAAAATTTCACACCTCTACATAAGGTATGTGAGCCCAAAGTTATGTTATTTCGTCACTCACTCACTCACTCATCATAATTCTAAGGCACTTTTAACAATCCTAGAAACTTGAAATATTGTAAATAGGTAGAGTTTATTGTACAAATAAAGGAAATATTAAAAAATCCGAAAAAATCTGGTTCTTTGTTTCTTTAAAGGCTAATAGAAATACCGTGTATTCAAAATATTGTAAAAAATTTAAAAATTGTAAACAGCCACTAGAGGTACCTAGTGGAGAATTTTAAAATTGAAAAGTGTTTTTGAGAACATTTGCTTAGTTTGATTTGACAGTATTGATTAACTGTTATCTTAAAGTGCAAATATATTTACTCCAGATCGAAGAAGTTGTACGAAAGATTACAAGAACATAGAAAGTAAAAAGACCTAAGAACAATCAAACAAGAACAAAAATAGGAAACGAAAAATTGTTTGGGGCCATGAAAAATTACTTACAAAAAGAAGTGAAATCCCAACAAAAACACTAGTGTAAAAAATTAAGCAAAGTCTCGCGTAAAAAGTAGTGAGATCATAGGTTTAGCCAAGTCTCCCACTGTCTACACGTTTAAATTTAAATACCTTATCTGACTTGGCAAATTCACACTCCAAAGAGGCTAAAATTAAATGAGTGTTGTATACAAATTCGTATCCTTGTGCTGCGTCGCTCAAATGAAAAAATAATATTTATTATTTGAATTAAGTTTGTGGTGTGAATTTGCCAAGTCAGAAAAGGTATTTAAATTTAAACGTGTAGAGTGATTTGGGAAGAAGAATAGAGAGAGAGACAGACAAACATCATGTTCTTGCACTGGATAAATAAGACCTAGTGGAACTTACTCGGACAGTGGGAGACTTGGCTAAACCTATGATCTCACTATTTTTTTACGCGAGACTTGGCTTTTTTTTTACACTAGTGTTATTGTTGGGATTTATTTTACAACTTAAATTTTTTTTGCCCAAAAACAGGAAAAATTGTGACGAACTTTATAACTCACAATTTCTTTGATCAGTGATCAATTGCGAACTGATCCATTTTTTTTTGTACGTTTTTAATGGGATGTAATTGAATGTATAGTTCACACAAATGTAAATCGCGTGCTATATAGTACGCACTAAATACACACGTACACCTAACTGAAGCTAGGATGGACTAGGAGATCACTTATACTAGCAACGCCTTCAACTAGTACTTAGGCAGTTAAGACCTAACAATTAGGCCATCTTTTAGGCCCTTTTTACTATCCCTGTGGTAGAGAGTTGCAGCCACTTCACACATCATACCTCTGTACATTGTACTGCCGATGCGAGTATGACATAAAAAGCAGAGCATCACGGCGAGGGACCGAACCCACAACCTCGTCGCACCCATGATTCAGTGATGGCTGAGCAGACGTTGTAATTTAATCTACACGGTCACTCTGGCTCTCTCGGCTTCAACTAACTAATGCCCGATAATAGGCCTTTTAAACAAAAAATGGTCTATGTACTTTTTGGGCTCGACCATAACTTCTTTTTCGTGTTTCCTATTTGTTATAGTTTCTGTTCAGTTGCTATCATTTTGATATTTTACCACATTATATTGACAGAATTTCTTTGTAGTGATGCTTATGTTGCCATCTTAAGAAGATAGTTTATTGAATTCTAAACCCCATTTTGTTTTATAAAGCTTAGATAAGAAAAAAACATCACGAATCACGTTTTTCTAAATATAATATAATGTCGAATTTAATATGTAAGTTAAAAGTTGACAATATGGCTACGATATAGGTATATTTGTAAGGGATAAGTCAGAGCGGCCAGAACTCCCAAATAACTACTACTCGTGTTTACCACACCCTCCCTTATCACTATACAAACACCCCTCCATAATGCCTCCACTTCCACCCTGGTCAGGATAAACCATTAGACCAACAAGCTATCCACTAACCTCTCCTACACACTATATTTTCAGCCATTTTACCCATTTCCATACCTCTTTTAACGTACACTCCAATCGTTTCTATATTTTTTTCTACTTTGCATGAAACACCGGTGCCATCACTTTATAGTTTTTAAAAGATTTTTCACTGCTAACATAATAAAAATTGTATTGAAAACAGATTTGAGACTTGCGCAGTAGGTATGATAAGCAGAGATTATTATAACCTGACTTAACTATACTTCGCGTCAGAGAGGTTACGTAAAAGTGACGAAGGTTGCTGTGACATCAGGTTATCTTTTTTTGGCTCATAACAAACCATTTTTTACTAGTGTTCTGTAAGTATTTTATAGTCTTTTCCTATTTTTATTCTATTAAAAGCTTTTTTAACTGTTTGTAACCTTATCATATATCAGTAACATCATTAATAAGCCAATAAATGTATACATTATAGATGATGAAACAAATAATTCTCACAAATAACTCAAATAAGATGTAAAAAGATAAGTCTTCAGATTATGTTACGCCACACATAAAATGGATTTGTATTGCCATAAAAGTGACATTTATCTTTTAAGACTCTATGGTCGCACCCAAATTCAAAGCATTGAGGCATTTTTCATTCTTTTTTTTTTATTAGTTTATTGTTCACTTCAACTACAATTTTTTGTTTGTTTTAATAAGTGTTGTTAATTTTTCCCTAGAAGAACACCGCGTACCAGTAGGACTAATTAGAAGAATAAAAACCTTCTACAAGAAGTGCAGGAATGTTGTAAGAACAAATCACCGCACATCTTCAGAGTTTAGCTCAAAGGCTGGAGTAAGACAGGGAGACATCTTAAGTCCCTTGCTCTTTACTTTGGTGATGGACATCGCTATGAAGAAGTGCAATGGATTTAAAAAGTTCAAAATCGGCAACAGGAAGCTTAAGCCGGTAGTCATTAATGCACTGTCTTATGCAGATGATGTAATTCTGTTGGCAGATTCAGCCCAGAAATTACAGCATAACTTGAACTTACTGGTATTAGCTTTAGGAGAACTTGGGTTGAAAGTAAGCCAGTCTAAAACAAAAACCATGCTAGTAGCAAAGGACCAAGGAAATCATAGCGTAAGGCTGAACGGACAAGTGCTGGATCAAGTAAGTGAGTTCATGTATTTAGGGGTAATAATATCTGAAGATGGGAAATTAAGCCACGAACTATATAGCCGAATCTCAAAGTCAGGAAGAATGCTTCGGGCAATTTCATCCAACTTTCTCTGGAAGCAGGAAGTAAGCGAGCCTACGAAAATGGCTGTCTACAGATCCACATACGTCCCTATCCTCACATACGGCAGTGAAACCTGGGCTTTAACATCCAAAGCAGAGAAGAGACTCCAGGCAGCTGAAATGAGATACCTCAGGACAGCTGTTGGGAAAACGAGAAGGGATAGAATAAGGAATACTGCCATCAGAACATCATTAAACGTGGATCCGCTTGTAGAAAATGTTAAGTCCTCGCAACTGAGGTGGTTTGGACACGCCCAACGAATGCCCGAAAATAGGTACCCTCGGCAGGCACTTGAAGCTAGACCAGAAGGAGGAAGACCCCGGGGAAGAAGAAGAACAACATGGTCAGACAATATAACAACAAGTCTGAGACAGAGAAGCTGTACTTGGAGTCGAGCAGTCCTGCTGGCTCAAGACCGTACAGCCTGGAAAGCCTTTTGCCGCTCCTCTACACCAGCTGGTAGATGAGGATTAGGATTAAGTGAAGTGAAGTTATTTTTTCATTCTTAAATTAATAAAATTGATAAAAAAATAATAATAAAATAAAAGAGCACTGATAAAACCCAGTTGTAAGTCTTCTGTTATGAGCCAGACAGATTAGCCAACGTAACAACACAAACTTTTTTTTACGTAAGTGACGTCACACTTCCCCGGCGTATAACTAGTCTGGGAGTTTATGGTTTTCAAAATTGTTCTGAAAACTGTTTTGGAAACTTTTGATGGAAACACTTTTGGTTTGAAAAAAAGTTTTTCTTTTTACTTTCAGTTTTTTCCCATGAAAATTTTCTACTATTTAATTTTGGATCTTATGATTTTATTATTATTATTATTAAATTGAAACCTAATTATTCGCAAACCTAAGAGTTCGGATTCGTCCTAATTCAGACTTTTTTTTATTTCTATAGCCCAAAAGCGCTTTAAAAAAAAACACATGTTTTGAAACCTCCTTAAATCTATCCTTTTAGGTTATTATTGGTTTACCCCCAATTTTTTCCTTATCTTATCATGATGTTTTAATGCTATCGTTAAAAAAAAAAGAAAAGATAACATCTTCCCTATTTTTAGTTTGTTTCCCCCTTTCTTTTTTTTTAAGCTTTTAACCTTGGATAGATAACAGTAAGGGAAGGAGAAAAAGAAAACAAAGATTGCACAATTGATCCTTAAGACACCCCCTCCAACAGTAGAAATAACCAAAAAAAAAAGAAAGAAAAACACACTCAAGTGTGATAAAGGAACGGAAAGAAAAGGAAAAGCATTAGTACAATGTGTGTTTCCTATAGTGGTTAAAGAACACTTGTGTTCACGGGGGTTGTTATCGTTAAAAAAAAACCTCTTTAAGGGAAGAAAGTCATTAGTAGACCACAAGATTGAACCACCCTGGCCATCAGGAGTTGTTATTACAACCCCTAAGCAGAAGGATACCAAGGATCTTTGTTAGGGCGCCCTCTTTCTCCGCCCATACATTGGGGGTGCCTCTTTCTCCTCCCATACATTGGGGGCGCCATTTAGTTCTGCAGGATAGGAGGGGGAAACAATCATTGTTAGAGAACCGAGTTTCGCTTACATAAACCTTTTTTAAAACAACTTCTTTTGAGAGTGCAAGAATGGAAAGCCCTTCATTTGATATCAAACTCAAAACCCGTCTGCCAAAATGGGTGTGGCACATTGCTTTAGCGTATTCTGAGCAAAATCTGTTTGTTAGAACCATGAGAAATTGATGTTTGACAGATTCTTTATGTTTGCGCATGCACAGGTGCTACCATTAACCCAATGACAATGGCACAATGACATTCATACGGGACCATGTAGATGGAGACACACATGTCTGTAGTTTGCACATAAACATACCAGCTACTTGACCGTGCAAGCTACTAGTATACGTTAAATGGCATGCCTGTTGCTGGCAAGCAAGCAGATAAAAACAATAAAAATCCTTAGTATGCCAGTTATTGGCAAATACCTTCTTTTGTCATCCAAGCTACTTCCCTAATTTGACGGCATGTGCATCTCCNTATGAGCCAGACAGATTAGCCAACGTAACAACACAAACTTTTTTTTACGTAAGTGACGTCACACTTCCCCGGCGTATAACTAGTCTGGGAGTTTATGGTTTTCAAAATTGTTCTGAAAACTGTTTTGGAAACTTTTGATGGAAACACTTTTGGTTTGAAAAAAAGTTTTTCTTTTTACTTTCAGTTTTTTCCCATGAAAATTTTCTACTATTTAATTTTGGATCTTATGATTTTATTATTATTATTATTAAATTGAAACCTAATTATTCGCAAACCTAAGAGTTCGGATTCGTCCTAATTCAGACTTTTTTTTATTT
>KZ654416.1:8868-25809 GCA_001010745.2 Gerris buenoi
GCAGCTCCTCTCTTGATGATGGGGGCGTGATTGTGGCTGAGGAGGATTTCGTTCCCCCTATTACAGGGGATGAACCCGGACCAAGTATCGGAGGCCCAGTGGTTGAGCCTAGCCTAGGTCGCGATAGGAAACTGTTCCAAGCCCCAAAAGAATGTCCTGTTAGACCCGAACGTCCCGAGGGACCGGATCCCGAGGTTGGCGAGAGTAGCTCTGAAGGTAGCATGTTGGAATGGAAGAAGGTCTTGATACGTGCTATCTCTGAAGTGCCGAGCGCACTTGTTGATTCGGCTGCCATAGAGATCAACGATTCCGTTGGTTCCTTGGCTAGGCGGGTTGGCATGGGTGTCTCGTTATTGACTGATGAGATAGACGTGTTGATTGACCAGCTGACCGCTCTCCTGGTAGTGGAGGAGGGTGAGAGTGTCAGGAAGACCGCCAGATCTTCACGTAAGGCTTCCAAGATGCCAAACTTAGTGAAGACGAGACGATATGCTAAGACCCAAAATCTTATGCGTGAGAATCCGAGGGAGCTGACGAGTTATCGAGGACAGGGACCTTGACATCCTAAGTCAGGATGATACGAGACCAGCTTTTTCCTCGGAAGAAGTGGTTGGCCTCTATGGGCCCCTCTGGGGGGTGGAGGGTGGGACTCAGTGGACTGTGTCTTCTGACGCCCCCCCTGTGCCTCCTGAAGGGGTCTGGACTCCGATTCGTCCTGACGAGGTGATGGATAGGATCCGCAAGATTTCTCGGACCAGCTCTGGAGGATTGGACCGTGTGGTTAAGGGCGGCATTCTGAGAGTCACTGGCATTGAGGGCCTTCTGGCTAGACTCTTTATGTTGATCTTGGTCACGGGATACTTTCCTCGGAGGTGGCGGATCAACCGAACGGTGCTAATTCCGAAGGCCGGCAAGGATCCTTCGTTGATAGGCAATAATAGGCCTATCACCATTGGGTCGTTGCTGGTCAGGATTTACTCCGGTCTAGTAGGATGCATTTCGGACCGAGGCAGAAAGGATTTCGTTCGGTGAACGGCACCTTTGAGAACTGTTTTCTGTTGGACGAGGTCACCAGGGCTGCTAAATCCGGGAGAAAGGATTTGGTAGTCCTGGTAGTCGACATAAAACGAGCATTCGACACCGTTCCACATGTTGCGTTGAGGGGCGCTCTAAGGGGTGCAGGTATGCACCCTGACGTCATCTCTAGGGTGATGGTGATGTACAACGATATTTCCAGTAGATTCCTGACCAAAGATGGTGAAACCTATTTAAAATTATTAAGGGGAGTTAAGCAGGGTGATCCTTGCTCCCCGCTCCAGTTCAATGCCGTAGTCGAGCCCCTCATTGCACTGATAGCCTCTGAGTCGGCGGTGGGATACGGACCACTTGCATATGCGGATGACCTGACAATCCTGTGTAGATCCCCAGAGGAAGGACAGAAATTTATGTCTTCCATTGAGGTATACTTGGGTGCGTTGGGTATGGAGCTGTCAGTGGGTAAGTGTTTCGCCTACTGGCTCAAGAGGCTGCCCAGTGGGAAAATGAAGCTACAAGACCCTAAACTAAAAATAGGGGGGGTGGAGATAAGTCATATGGCGCGTGGGAAAAAGTTTCAGTATCTAGGGGTTAACTTCGATCCGCTTAAGGGTCTAGACAATGGCTCAATTTTGGGTCATTTAGTGCGCTCCTTGGAGCTGGTAGGTCGCCTTCCTTCGTATCTTCTGAGCCGCGTCAGAAGATACGACTCATGTACGAGTTCGTGATTCCAAGGTGTTTCTATAGGATGGCGATTGACCCACCTTCGAAGACGCGGCTAAAAGGTCTAGACCGTTCCCTGAGGATCTGGGTTAAGGATGTACTGCATCTCCCGCCCAGTACTCCGAACGGGTTGCTGCATACTAGGGTTAAGGACGGGGGTTTAGGGATTCCCAGGTTAGCCACTCAGATTTGGTGTAGCCAACCTGATGCTGTACTACTGCGACGCGAATGGGGTAGTGGAGAGACTCAGAAGGGCTTCGGAGGGCATGCGGATACCGTGGCCCGATGATGGGCCTGACCTGGCTCTCACCAAGACCCTTGAAAGACAGCTTAAGCTTTGACCAATGGTGTAATCTCCCGGCGACAGGACACGGTGTCTCAAGTTTTCTAGATCACCCAGTGGGCAATAGATGGCTTCGAGACCCCGGCCTGCTCGGTGAATCCAACTTTCTTCTCGCCCTCAAGCTGCGAGGTAATCTGGTAGGTGTTAGGCAGGCATTGAGGAGAGTGGATCAGAGTATCCCCTCTGAGTGCCGAAGGTGCGGTGATGAAAATGAGAGTCTGATGCACGTCCTCAATGTGTGCCCAAGCAACCATGCCAAGATGTCAAACGGCACGATGACGTTAAGGAGTTGGTGGCCAAACGGCTTGCTGAGCTGGGCTGGAGCGTCGCAGTGGAGACAGCGTTTGAGGTGAATCAAGGAGGTGAGTCGGTCAGACTCAAGCCTGACGTTGTAGCGTGGAAGGATGGTGAGGTGAGGGTCATGGACGTGGCTATCGCCTACGAGTCGCAGGACTCAGGAAAGTAAGGTCAGGAAGTATTCGGCACTGGAAGGTTTGTTACTGGAGAGGTACCGCGCTCTGCCAGAGAGAACTAAGAGAAGCCTGAGGCTATAAGATTTGGGCACCTCTGTGGACGGCCTCACCATGTGTCTGATTGCGCTTAGGTGCTCTATAGGCATTGCCTGTAGACATCTGAGTTAGCCTTTTTAAATTGAAGAGTGCAGGACGCATCTTCCAGCAGAGAGCCAATTAATTTTATTATGCCCTTCCTTATTATTATTATTGATTATCCTTGTAATTGTTCAACATTTTGGCCTTCTTTTTTCTTGTATCTCAATTAGTTCTGGTTGTTAATCTAAATTCAACATTATTATTAGTTTAAACATTATAATTATTTTATTATTGTTATTATATTTTAATTCTTTGGGCATACAAATTGTAATCTTATTATTATTGTTGCTTCTTATTATTATTTCAAAATTTCTGTTCAGTTATTGTTATTTGCTCGATTATTCTTTGTTTTATTTCTTAATTTCATTTAATTTATTGTTATGTATTATTAGTTTATTCTTTTCTTATTCTCCCCTTATCCCCCTACTTTTGATCTCTTATAATTATATAAAATTAACTTGTCCCTTATAATTATTAAATTCAATTGTGACCTGTATAATTGTTAAGTAGAGTTTGGTCACTTATAATTTGTAAACCCACGGGGGGTTAATCCCAAAATATATGTTTACAAAAATAAAAACATTTTAATAGTCACTACAAAGTTATTATTATTTTAAGGTTTTAAATATCAGAGATAAAGAGTAAGGAACGTGTAAAACCAAGGCATAACTCATTAGCAGAATACTATCTACTTTTTTTTTTTCTTTTTTTTTAGGTGTCACCTTATCTCAACACCCATCTTATCTCACCCTCTACCCCCTATCTTACTCCCCTATAATATTTCATTTTTATTAGCTTTAGTTTAGTCTTATTTTGACAACCCCTGTGATAATTTAAAAAAATATTTCTTTACAATTTGAATTGTTGATTTTGACCCGGTTTGAACTCTTCCCTGAACTTTTGGTAACTGTCGTGATCTTGTTTTATTGTGTTTTCTTTTTTTTTGTATTGTTTCACTGTTTTTGTAATTTAAAGTGTAGAAGTAAAGAAAAAATGTCGGATAAACGTAAAGTTTGATATACGTATTTGAATAATTCTCAATTTTTTTTAAAAAAATATTTGCCGACGGAATGTTTACTTACATTTTGTCATACTTTCTTTTAACCCACTATTTTGTAACTTTCTTTTACCTTATTACTTTCATTAGTAAATTATATTATTATATAATTAGTTGTTAAATTATAAAAATAGCTATAAGTAGTTGAATAAGTCACATTATTTTTTTTTCTCTTTTGCCGAGGGTATTTTTATTTTTACTTACATTTGATCATACTTATTTATTTTTATTTTTTTAAAACTTTTACTTTCATTGGTAAATTATTTATTATATTATTTGTTGGTAAATTATAATATTATATTATTAGTTGTTAAATTATATAATATATAGGTATAAGTAATTGAATAATCCTCGTAGGTAAGTTTTTTTACTTTTGCCGACGGTATATTTACGTACTCCTTTTTGTACTATTACTCCTTTTGTTATGCTTTCTTTAACTAACTATTATTTAACTTTGATATTATTTAACTTACTTTTTTTTTTGGTAAATAATATTCATTTGTTGGTGAATTATAGATATATATATGAGAGAGAACGTAAATGAAAAATTCTAACTTTTTTTCATTTTTGCCGACGGTACTTTTAAAATACTTACTTAAAACTTACTTTTAAAACGTACTTTTTTTACTTTAATTTTTTACGTACTTTAATGTAACGTTTCAATTTAACGTACGTTTTAATTTAACGTTTTAATTTTATTTAATTAAACGTACTTTAATTTTTTTTTACGTGTACTTTCTTACTTTTATTTTTTACTTTTAAAATACTTATTGTCTACCCTAAGCCCGAATGTTTAAGTTCAATTATTATTTCCTTGTAATTATTTAATTTTATATTGTTATTATGGAAAATAAAAATAAAAAATAAAAAAAACACGGTTTTATAAAAAAAAGTGTATGTATATATCATTTTATTATTTTAGTAAAAAAAAAATCCTTTATTAAAAATTTACCGAAATATAGCCACAATTATAATGCACAAAATAAAAAAAGATTTTTGTTATTAAGTGGAAAAATGTGGAAGATAGAACAGAAATAGTGAGGCGTCTTAAAAATGGGATAGTTTTGACGCATGGTAGAAAATAACTCTGGCCCTGAGGTACATCACTCAACAATAGGCACCGTCCCTAGGCTCCGTATTCAAAAACATATGCCCGTCCTCAAAGGGTTGAATAGTGTTATTTTACTATTTCAAATCATAGTTAATTTTCACCCTTAAAATTTTCTATTTTTAAAAAGACACCCTAGTTGTGAGTGATAGTACTATTTTAATAACAGTAGTACAATCCAACCTCTACAAATAGTTACCGGTAAGTACAACATAGTAAACAATAAAATAAGTATTAATATATTAAATAATTGCAGTGCACAAATAAAGAAATATGTAGTTAGGAAAAGAGTAAAATATCAAAGTAGCCCTTCCCTTAGATTTATTGATGAAGATGAACTGTCTTCTAGGAATTTTTAATTTTTGCTGGTGCAATGAAAAATAATCATTTAACAGTTAGAACTTTATTTAACACACAATTATGTGGCGATAAATACCGTGCTACATTAACATTGGCGAGATTTAACTTTTTAATTTCAACATTAAGATTTGATGAAAAAGATTCAAGAGAGGCTAGTAAAGATGTTACTAGGTTGACTCCTATCAATGAGATATAGAATATACTGGTAAATAATTGCTAACTAAATTACGAGCGAGTGCATACCTACCACTATTGATGAACAGCTAGTAGGCTTTAAAGGCAAATGCTCATTTTCTATTTATATATACCAGATAAGCCTGATAAATATGGTTTAAAAATAGGAATAGCTTGTGATCAAGCAACCAAATATATGTGGAATGCAATTCTATACTTGTGTTATAGCACCTGTCCTGCCGGCGTGGGTGACTGTTTTGTTAAAAAACTAGTTAATGTTTTGAAAAGGTACAACAGAAATTTAACGACCCATAATAATTGGTTCACAAGTATCCCTTTGGCAAAAAATAGATTAGCCAATGGTAACCCTTTTGTTGCGAATCAAAGTTTCAAAAATAAACACTATTAACAAGTCTTATAATTTTATGAGTGGCGTCATGTATCTACATGGACAATCCTGCTGATCACGTTTCACGAGGATTGTCAATTGATAACCTTGTTAACTGTCAAATTCGGAAAATTATAATGTCTTGCGAAAGGCTGTTATCGTTTCTACGTATAAAGAGTTTTAGCTTATTGTTTTTAGACATATTTATCATATGAGAACTAAATTACGTTTATTTTAAATCCTCTTTTGTGAACAGTTCGATTCACGTAGGCGAGCGAATCCATAAATCGATTCTTCCTGAAGACACTAGACATCTGGTACGAGCATAGCAGGAACCCTCTCATCGGTCCTTTAGGCTTACTAGTTATTGTGCGTAGGTGTTTTTGGCCATTAAGTGGTGAAAATGAAATCAAGAAAATAGTCAGGTCTTGTCTGCTTTGCTTTAGAGCTAACTCTAAAATTTGTGAACAGCTAATGTGTGATCTTCCTTTAGACTTACGCCAGGAGGAGCTTTTGTTCTCACCGAAATTGCCTACTGCGGTTCAGTCTTTATTCGACTAGCAAGGCGAGGCATTTATTTATCAAAGGCTTCAAAATAGCCCAGCCAATAAAGGATTTTATTCGCAACTAATATTACTGACCGTTGTCCAGTAAACATCGCCTTACGCGTTTATTTTGTTTACTACTACTGTCGGTTGATTGCGTTGTGATTCATTTATGGGGACTGAAGATAAGGCCTTAACGGCCAACTCCCAGTCCCGTACACTTAGATCTAATGCAAGTAAGAAAACTGTTAACTCCGTTGACTCTGAATCTATGTGCAGTGCTTGTATGAAAAAGGTTTTTCCATTAGACAATGCGCTGTGCTGTATCGTCTGTAGTACCCTTCTTCATGCGACATGTAAGAATATTTCCGACGTCGAATTTAATTTACTTGCCCCAACATGGAAATGCGAAGATTGCACAAAGAAAAAAGGGGACGATGTCGCAGTTACACCGCGCCGCCAAGGTGAGAGTTCTAAAGACAAAAATAATTCGATACCAAAAGAATATATTTCCTTAGAAATATTAAAAAATTCTGCTACCCAAGTTGATCTTCTTATGTCCTTATGCTCTAAGGTGGACAACCTAACTATCATAGTTAACCAGCTGGTTAATGAAAATAATGAATTGAGACTTAAATTGGCCCAAATGGGAAATACACGTAAACCGCATGAAATACGAAATTACGCAAAAGCTGTTTCCTCCAAAAATTCTCAACTTCCTTCCTCTATTGAACAGGCCTGTCAACCCGATACTGACACAGAGAGAGTGAGGGACGACGTTTCCGAACCTGGCTCCGCCCACGCCACTGACCCCCCTCCTACTGTACCCCTTCCAATGACCTCGCCTACCTTCATTCCAGCTCGGATTCCCTATAATACTCTGACCGCTAATCCGTCCTCTGATCCCCCGTTGCCAACCTTTTCACCTAATAATGTTAATGTTGCTCTGTCAAGCCACACGGCTTTTAAAACTGTAACTCATCGAAGACCGAGGAAACCATCTAACAATATTGCTGTACCTGCTCGTGCACCCTGTAACATTGGTGCTAATAAAAATTCCAAATTAACATCTGTCGAACGACGCACTCCTCTATTTATTTCTCGCCTAAGTCCTGACACTACAGCCGATGACTTAGTTAATGCTATAATCGAGGCTGTACCAATGACTCCTAGTGATATTAAAATTTCACGCCTTGCTACTAGATCGGAATTTTATGCCTCCTATCATATACTTATGCCGGAGTCGGTTTCAATGAAACTGAACTCCCCTGATTTCTGGCCCGTTGGGTGTATTGTGAAACATTTCCGAGGCCCTCTAAAAGCTGATATGAAATACGCTGAACAGACTGTGAGCCTGCGTAAGGAGGACGCCGCACTCAATACTGCTTAGGCTATGAATATTTCTATTGGGTACCAAAACACTCGTGGTCTTCGCACTAAAGCTGACATTTTTTTTTCCAGTCCGTTTGTCTTGCTGATTTTGATATCGTTTTGATAACGGAAACCTGGCTTAATTCGACATATCCGAGTGCATTATTTTTCCCCAACGAATACTTAGTGGAGCGCACTGATAGGAATTATACAAGTACAGGAGGATCCCGTGGTGGAGGCTCTCTTATTGCAATTAATAATAAATTTTCTTACAAACGTCGCCATGACCTTGAGCATACACTTGAATGTGTCTGCCTTGAGTTTGACTTTCACAATTACCCTCGTCTTTTTTTAGTATGTGCCTATCTACCTGACCACCTTAGTGATATTGCTCTAAAAGAGTTCCTTGATTTACTTAGTGACAATATACCGTCTAATGCTAAGCTACTCTTTACTGGTGATTTTAATTGCCCTAACATGAACTGGAATATCAACCTTTACAGTGGATACTCTAACAAATCATATAGAGCTAATCTAATATCATCTTTCTGCAGTCAATTCAACCTCAAACAACATAATTGTATAGCTAACTCATTCGATGACTATCTTGATCTCATTTTTTCAAATGTCGATGACGATGTTAAAGTTGAAAGGTACCCAGCACCGTTTGTACAAGAGGACGCTTATCACCCGAGCCTTCGTATCGATCTCCGCATCTCTGCTGGTGTCCATCCGGGGAATTACGGCCACAGTTATTTTGATTAGAAGAACAGTAATTTCCAATTAATTAGAGACGCTCTCCTTATTACTGACTGGTCAAAAGTCTATGCGGAATCTGATGCTAACAACAAAGTTACCACATTCACCAACCTCATAATATCTATTGTAAAAAAATATGTACCAGTTAAAGTTGTAAAGAAATCTAAATTCCCTCTGTGGTTCTCGTTTCAGCTTTGTAAATTAATAAAGCTTAAAAATAACCACCTTAGGAAATATAAAAAAACTAATAATCACTACTACCTCAATCTATTCCGTATTTATCGTAGACTTTCTAAATCTAAAATGTGTGAAGATCTCTCGAAATGGCGGAACTATGTAAGCTCTACCCTGAAGAAGGATCCTGGCAAGTTTTGGCGCTTTACTCGTTCAATCAAGGATAGCAGCCCTGCACCCTTCACACTCCAACATAACAACAACCTAGTTTCTCAACCTCTCCAAGTCGCAAATATCTTCGCTCATCACTTTAAATCTGTATTTGTACCTTCTTCTCCTAGCAATTCCCATTTTCCTCTTCCTCCCCCTTGTATTGTTGTTCCTGAATGTTCTTTCACTCCTATCCAAGTTCTCCATGAGCTCACTATGGTTAAAAAAAACCTTCAGTTGTGGTCCGGATGATATTCCTAATGCTTTTGCTGCTGAGTTTGCGGATATTCTCGCTCCAGTTCTGTGTCATATCTTTAATTACTGTCTCCAGTCTTCAGTTTTTCCTCGTGATTGGAATCGCGCACATCTTATACCGGTATTTAAATCAGGGAATAGTAATCTACCCAATAATTATCGCCCTATATCTATCTGTTGTGCTTTTAATAAAGTTTTTGAGGGTTTAGTTCTTAAACATATTGATCTTCATTTCTCCCCAACTACTATTCCACGTCAACATGGTTTTACTAAAGGTAGGTCAACACTGACCAACCTACGGTGAATAGCATCGCCACCTCTATCTCTAAGCGAGGTCAAGTTGATGTTGTCTATTTTGATCTTAAGAAGGCGTTTGACTTGGTCGATCATAATGTCCTTGTATCTAAGCTGTACTCTTTAGGATTCGACTCTACCCTCGTTCAGTTTCTAGCCAGTTATTTGTCTTGCCGATCTTGCTCTGTCAAGGTTTCTAATACGTTCTCTGACTGGTTCTCTGCTACCTCAGGGATTCACCAAGGTTCCAGNCCAGCACCGTTTGTACAAGAGGACGCTTATCACCCGAGCCTTCGTATCGATCTCCGCATCTCTGCTGGTGTCCATCCGGGGAATTACGGCCACAGTTATTTTGATTACAAGAACAGTAATTTCCAATTAATTAGAGACGCTCTCCTTATTACTGACTGGTCAAAAGTCTATAAGGAATCTGATGCTAACAACAAAGTTACCACATTCACCAACCTCATAATATCTATTGTAAAAAAATATGTACCAGTTAAAGTTGTAAAGAAATCTAAATTCCCTCTGTGGTTCTCGTTTCAGCTTTGTAAATTAATAAAGCTTAAAAATAACCACCTTAGGAAATATAAAAAAACTAATAATCACTACTACCTCAATCTATTCCGTATATATCGTAGACTTTCTAAATCTAAAATGTGTGAAGATCTCTCGAAATGGTGGAACTATGTAAGCTCTACCCTGAAGAAGGATCCTGGCAAGTTTTGGCGCTTTACTCGTTCAATCAAGGATAGCAGCCCTGCACCCTTCACACTCCAACATAACAACAACCTAGTTTCTCAACCTCTCCAAGTCGCAAATATCTTCACTTATCACTTTAAATCTGTATTTGTACCTTCTTCTCCTAGCAATTCCCATTTTCCTCTTCCTCCCCCTTGTATTGTTGTTCCTAAATGTTCTTTCACTCCTATCCAAGTTTTCCATGAGCTCACTATGGTTAAAAAAACCTTCAGTTGTGGTCCGGATGATATTCCTAATGCTTTTGCTGCTGAGTTTGCGGATATTCTCGCTCCAGTTCTGTGTCATATCTTTAATTACTGTCTCCAGTCTTCAGTTTTTCCTCGTGATTGGAATCGCGCACATCTTATACCGGTATTTAAATCAGGGAATAGTAATCTACCAAATAATTATCGCCCTATATCTATCTGTTGTGCTTTTAATAAAGTTTTTGAGGGTTTAGTTCTTAAACATATTGATCTTCATTTCTCCCCAACTACTATTCCACGTCAACATGGTTTTACTAAAGGTAGGTCAACACTGACCAACTTAATATCTACGGTGAATAGCATCGCCACCTCTATCTCTAAGCGAGGTCAAGTTGATGTTGTCTATTTTGATCTTAAGAAGGCGTTTGACTTGGTCGATCATAATGTCCTTGTATCTAAGCTATACTCTTTAGGATTCGACTCTACCCTCGTTCAGTTTCTAGCCAGTTATTTGTCTTGCCGATCTTGCTCTGTCAAGGTTTCTAATATGTTCTCTGACTGGTTCTCTGCTACCTCAGGGATTCACCAAGGTTCCAGACTGGGACCTCGCCTCTTTTCCCTGATTATGGATATCGGTGATAAACTTGATTGTGAATATGAGCTGTTTGCTGATGATTTGAAGATTTACCGCAATATCGAATCCATCGACTCATGTCACCTTCTTCAATCTGACATAAACACTGTTTACAACTGGGCTTGCGATAATAAGTTGGTTATTAATTTCTCAAAAACGTCTGTAATCTCATTTACTAGATCCTCTCGCTTCATTGAACATCCTTACCGTCTTTTAGGAGCCGCTCTGTCTCGTGTGTCATCCATACGTGATCTGGGAGTAATATTGGACTCTAAACTCTCTTTCGACTTACACCTTGATAACATCGTCAACCGTGCCCTCCGCTCTCTTGGTCTTATTACCCACATATCTCGTGGACTATCAGTGGAATGTTTTATCACACTCTACAAATCCATCGTTCGTCCTATTCTCGAATATGTAGTGCCTGTATGGAATGACCTTGGTGTAACTAAGTCTGATCGCATTGAATCTGTTCAACGTAAGTTTATTAGGACATGTTACTTACGCTTTTACCGCTACAAAGTGTTCTATTCTTACGAAAGTATGTGCAGTAAATTAGACCTTGAGATCCTTAGTTTACGCAGAACGGCTTATGAAATTTTGTTTGTAAGTAAATGCCTTAATCATGAGCTCATATGTCAAAATTTTAATAAACTTGTTACTGTCCTACCTCCAGGTCGTAGGGCTGGCAGATTTCTTTATATTCGTGAATTGTCTCATCTCTGTCCTCTTGTCCGATGTGTATGTTCCTATAATACCCTTCCCATTAGCTTACCCGTCCTCCCCTCTCCTAGCTCCCTTAAAAGTACTCTCTGTATCATGAATTCTTAGTTATATTGTGATATTTTAATTTGTTACTCATTGTTGCTCTGTTATTTTATTTATTGCTTGCTTGTTATTTTATTTATTGCTTCCTTGTTATTGTATTTATTGATTCTCTGTTATTTTATTTATTGCTTCCTTGTTATTGTATTTATTGCTTCCTTGTTATTTTTATTTATTGCTTGCCTGTTAGTTTATATTCATTATTACTCCTTCTTTTCTTATTCTTGTTATTAGCTTGCGCTATTATGCTTTTATTAACCACATGTTCCCCATACAACTTTATATTCTATGTAATTATTTATGTACTTTAATTTTTGTAATTTCTGAGTTACCACTAGTGGCTTTGCTGTTTGGCAACTCACATTTAAAACAATAAAAAAAAGAAAACTACATTATTATAAATGTATGTTTACTGTTTCATTAGTTATTATTTTTGCTTCCAAGATAACCAAAAAATAACCTTACATTAACTCGGGCCTAAATGATCTCGTTCTGCACAATGATTTGATAATTTTACTAATGTCTCCAAATTTATAATTTTCTCAACAAAAATTTGATGGGATCACGAGTGAAATGTTTCCAATAATAGGACAAAAGGTAGCTAATATTAGTTAGCTAATATTAGGAACGTTCAAAATATATTTTGTTCATTATAATCAAGTAGACATACGGATAGATGGAGTAAATGGGATACAATTTTAGTGATTTAAATATAGTCAATTGTGAGAACTTTATATTTTGTAATGTAGGAAAATGTAGTTTATAAAATGAAAATCATCTTCTTTTCAGACCTGAAGATGCCTCGAGAGGAGGTGTAATATCGTAAAACCTGCTAGCTATGAAATATATATATACATGAAATTCAATCCATATAATCGAAAGACGCTTGAAATTCAATCCATATACACGAAAGACGCTTGAAATTCAATCCATATACATGAAAGACGCTTGAAATTCAATCCATATACATGAATGACGCTTGAAATTCAATCCATATACATGAAAGACGCTTGAAATCAATTCTAACGATGTAACTCAGTCCTTAACTCGAAAAATAAAAACAAATGCATTTTAAAAAAAAATTAAAAAACACACTTTTCCCTATATAATGAAAGACACTAGTAATTTAATTAATGGTGTAACTCAATCTTTAACTCGAAGAACATAAACTCAAATGAAATCAAAAAGTAGTAAACAAAACAGCCTTTAAGTCCATGTAGATGAAAGACACTTGAAAGCAATTATAACAATGTAACTTAGTCCCCAACTCGAAGAACAAACACACTTTGTACGACGGCATCAAAAAGATGATATGAACAACAATTTCAAAATTATCTGTCTATAGTCTGATCACTGTAGGTAATCAGTGTTACTATAATGATTTTTAAATTGTGCCTTGGTATCCAATAGAAAATTTTAGACTTTAGACAATCTGAACACCACTGGCATTATCCCATTAATTCCACTGTATTTTTGAAATTATTTATTGATAGTCTGATAATTGTAGACATGTAGAGTTTGTACTGTCTCGTACCTTGTGACTTGGTGTCCTATAACACAATATTAGAATTTCTGAACACGCCAGCAATTTTTCCACACTTAAGAAGAAGGCCAAACATCTTAAGATTTGTTATTACAGTCTAATAACCAACAAGGTGGATGTTCAGTATTAATCAACATTGTTTAAGGCAAGACATATTGTCCAACACATGCAGACTCAGTGTCTAACATCGCTGCACAAACCTTTATTATGGTGAAATTCCAATATCCCTTAAATATAAAAAAAACAACAATAATACCCTTAAGTTTATAACTAGGAGCAAGTTAAGAGACTTAATCCAAGTTCAGAAAAACTTAAAACTGTTGTTTGAGCAACTACCATCAGGATATTCCACAAGAAAAGCAACTTATGATGTGTTCAGAAAACCTTATATTTTAGAAATACTTCCAACCCTCGGTCTTCACACTTAGAATTTTGCAAAAGAAAAATATAGTTTCAGCAGATTTGAAGAAAATAATTTAGTTTATCAAATCATAACCGTGTTTATCTTGTAAGCAGAAATTTTTTTGTAATTTACAAAAACAGAACAAATTATTAACCAAATGAGGACATCCTTAACGTCGATTTCTGCCTGATCTGAGGATCACTTTTTTGCAGCAAAACAAGTCTGTTTAAATGGCAATTAGCATAAGTGGGAGTTACTCGATGAGTCAAACATTGTTTGTTGAACCAAATATTAGAAATAGTAAGGTGAAGTTTAAAAGAAAGATAAGAGAAGGAATAAGTCTGCTCGACTAGCCGTATTGAAGTCAAAATGTAACTTACTACCGCAAGTTCGTATCGTAAGTTATCAAATGAGTATATCCATACCGTCGATACTTGCCTCATCTGAGGATCAACCATTTGATCATTTATTATTACTGATTAATAACTTGACTTGGGAGAAGTAGTTTCAATTTTGAGAGTAAAGCAACGCAACGATATGGCCTAGTTGGTCTACAAGTCATATTACAACTAATCTTATTCAAATAATAATTAAACACAAAAATATTTTCTTTTAACTAAACTAATTCTTCTAAATTAGTCAAACGCCTCGAGTTTTACTTCTCAATCCACGAACAATTGAACTTGAGTCTAAAGTCAATAAGCTTGGAATCAATACACGCATTACCTCATCACGCTGTAGTAATAAGTCAACAATATTTTACTTCCAAAATGAAATAATAGTAGCTAATAAATGGACAAGTAGAATCGGAAATTAAACATTTCACTGACGACCTACAATCAATAGCTTGAAGACGCAACATTTAACAACTGATTTCTCGAATTTTGACGAACAAATAAAAGGTTAAACAAACCAACAAATCCACAATAATTCTGCAGCTGATGAATCAGATGTATCACAACGAAAACAATCCAACTTGAATAAATACAACAATTCCGCTGATAAAAACTCGTCCAGTTGCTGTTTGACCAGACAGCACAGTTTTAATATCAATTTAAATGAAATAACTTTGTTAAAGTAACAAATTGTAAACAAATAATTGGCTTTCACCAGATCACACTCAGTGGAAGTAGAAGTAAGCAATACTACTGACTGAATAATTAAATCAAAAGAAAAGAAAAACGATTAAATAGAAGAAATTGACGTCGGACGACGCCGAATTCTACACATTATCAAGTATGAACTATTGAACCATAAATGAAATTGAAAATTGAAATGCACCTATAGCAATAACGCTATAACCTATAAATACTGTGAGTGAACTGTGAACTGAACTGAACATGCTGTCAACTAAAAACAAATAACATGTGTTTAGTTTTGTGTGTGAAGACCGATTTACACGTATTAAGGCCCCCACACACGACAGGTCCACCCAGGGGGGTGGCTCTCTATGGACAAAAGTATGTACTTTCAAAGTTAGTTCATTTTAGTTCAGGGCGTCCCGCTAGATGCTGCAGCGAGTCATTTCTTTATAATCACCACAAATAAACCTCGGCAACATATTTTGTTTTATTTATGCTGTAATTAANTATTGTGATGGCGCAAAAATTCGATTTTGAGATTTTGATGGATTTACACGTTTTGAGGTCCCTTGAGTCCAAAAAAGTGGTTTTTAAAAAATGTCTGTCCGTGCAGACGCCTGGAGCCTAAACTACTGGGCCGATTTTAACGAAATTTGGCATACATGTATAGAAAAATCATACCCCGTGGCGAAATCGAGAAATGAATTTTAGCTTCAAATTTGGGGGTGCTACCCCCCAAAAACTCTGAAAAAACATGAAAAAAAAATTATTTCTCGAAAACGGTTCCGACGATTTTGATTAAAAAATTCTTTAATATAGCCCATTTAAATACGAACCTAATGATATAAGCTGTTTTCTCGGGAAAAATCTAGTTCCAGAGAAAATAGTTTAAAACGCGGACGGAGAGAGCCTGGGTTCGATTCCCCGCCCGGGAGAAGTTATTTTTATGGTATATTTTGATGAAATGCTCAGTAAAAATTAAATTTACAAACGAAAACTAATAAAAGGGAAACACTGGGCCTAAGTAAATATGAACTCGTATATGAGAAAGTTTGTCTGAGTTGTCTCGGACCGATTTTTTGGTTTTACCAACGAAAACCTATAAACGTTAAATACATTATTTTCCGGGGCAATTTTTATCACCCAATCATAAGCTATTTACGTAACTTATTTCAAATAAAAGGATTAGCTGTTATAGTATGGTTGGGGGAGGGTGTAATTTTGGCGCTAAAATTGCAATATTTGCGGTAAAAAGCACAGAAGTCATAAAAAAGTTATATATATTTATGATCTACTCTTCAATAGCTTTCATTTTTTGATATCAATCTCGAAAATTAAAAGAAATAATTAAAAATTGAGCTTAGCACATTTTTGCGCATTGCGCATGCACATATTACATGTTTAAATTTTCTATATTTTTCCTATGTGAGGTCAAAAAGTTACGCCAATATTTTAAATTTCACATATAATATTATATGAGAAATTATTAGAGGATATGAACCAAAGTACGGCGGGCATACAAACACTTCATCGGCTTAAGGGATTCGAGGATAATAATCTACGAAATCCATAAAAAGAGGAATTCTAGTCGAAAAAGGTTGTTTCAATCCTTGCTATTTGCTATCTAATAGAGAAATAAGCACTTTCTATAATTATTATACGAAACTATACTATGCCACGAGGATAAATTATTAAAAAGAATAAAGAGAAAGTAGAATCCATATTGAACAAATGTCCCAGTTGACTCAACTAAGTTGACTCGAGTGAAGGGGCTAATGCCTTGTAGTGTCTTTTTAGTTGAATCAACTAGTTAGGATGAGAACGCGAGCGGCACATGTGCCTGGGCTCCTAGTTGCCTGGGCGGACGAGTTGACTCGTGTGAAGGGGCTAATGCCTTGTAGTGTCTTTTTAGTTGAATCAACTAGTTAGGATGAGAAGGTGAGCGGCACATGTGCCTGGGCTCCTAGTTGCCTGGGCGGACGAGTTGACTCGTGTGAAGGGGTTCGGGCGATTCCTTAACACTTCCTACCCGGCTGCACTCCTTTTCAACCGCCAGTCAACTAGTTGAATCAACTAAGTTGCCTCGTGTGAAAGAGGCCT
>KZ654418.1:0-11965 GCA_001010745.2 Gerris buenoi
ATTTTCTACACTTCAAGACCTTTTATTTGATGTATAATATGCCATGGTTACTAAATTTTTGTTTTTAGTCATCCGCCATCTTGAAAATATTTAGTGTGGAATTTTAATAGTTGCATATTCTTTTTCTACACTTCAAGACCTTTAATTTGATGTATAACATGCAATGGTAGTTAAAAAATGTTTGGTCACCCTCCATATTGGCAGGGCCGCCATCTTGAAAATATTAGGTGTAAAAAATCCAAAATTTGTCCAGTTGTCTAAAATGCCGAGATGTACCTGTGTGCCAAATTTTATGTTTCTAGCTATAGTACCTAAAATAAGCCAACGGACAGACAGACAGACAGAAAGACAGACAAANTTTGGCTGCCATCTTGAAAATATTCAGTGTGGAATTTTAATCATTACAAATTTATTTTCTACACTTAAAGACCTTCAAATTGATGTATAATATGCCATGGTTACTAAATTTTTGTTTTTAGTCATCCGCCATCTTGAAAATATTCAGTGTGGAATTTTAATAGTTGCATATTCTTTTTCTACACTTCAAGACCTTTAATTTGATGTATAACATGCAATGGTAGCTAAAAAATTTGTTTGGTCACCCTCCATATTGGCAGGGCCGCCATCTTAAAAATATTAGGTGTAAAAAATCCAAAATTTGTCCAGATGTCTAAAATGCCGAGATGTACCTGTGTGCCAAATTTTATGTTTCTAGCTATAGTACCTAAAATAAGCCAACGGACAGACAGACAGACAGAAAGACAGACAAACAGANGTTCGTTTCTCCACTAACACACATACCGGGTCCGCGGATTTCCCCAAATCCGTTGGAAAAGTCCGTGGTCCGTTGTAAAAATCCGCTCGTGTGTGGCCAGCTATTAAGTAGATGTAATTTGGTAGACATGTTCATTTTACCAATGCCCAGAACTAGTTCGTAGGACAACGTTATCCATCCAACGCGTAATGCTTACGTAAAAGTGAACTTCTAATTTAAAATTTAAATGTTAGGCCGGGGGAAAAAATCTAACTTCATTTATTCAATGAGACAAACATTTTATTTTTCAAATACAATTTTTTAGTAAAACTAACAGCGACACCCTTATGAAGTATTAAAGATCACTACAACTATTAATAGTTTTTAGACAATAAACAATATAACAATAAAGTAATATAACAATAATGTTAATACTGATATAACAATAAAGTACATAATAGGATGCGAGGAAGCTATGTTTCACACTAATTTACAGTCTATTTTTATTTAACGTAATAAAATAAATAGTATATATATTTTTAACTCAGTTATAGAAATGATCTGGTTTTAAATGAGGACCCATCTAAAACTTTGTTTTTTTTATATTTGGGATGTGGTTTGACCATTACCTGGAAAAGTGGCATGGTTAAAGACATTGTTGTATTGTATCCTACAAATAAGTGTACGGTTCACAAGAATATGACATGATATAAATTTTACTTCCGGACTCATCGGAGGTAGGGATAATTCTGAAGGACGAAATTGAGTTATTTACACCTTAGAATTCAAAAATTCCTAAACACAAATCCGTTTTAAATATTAGAGACAGTTTTCGGCCTCTTGTTTGTCTGTCGGTCTGCCGTTCAACATATTGCGAAACATCAAACTTCAAAACTAATCGTCCGAATTTAATGAAAGTGGGATGGTAGATTATAATTATCTCACTGGTGGTCCCTTATTAATTTCAACCGTAATAATGAATGAAAATAAATGTGGCCCCACTTGGAATAAGAACAGGTCCTTTTTTCATTGACACCTATACTTTAAAACTATACTTATCCTATTTCAATGAAATTTAGAAGGTTAGCCGAAAGTACTCCATAAATTTAATATTGAATAATCATAGATGAGTGCCCACTGCAAATCGCAACAAGTCCAAAGCCTAAACTACTGGGCCAATTTTGACGAAATTTGGTACACATGTTCAGAAAAATCATAACCCAAGGCGAAATCGAGAAATTAATTATAGCTCCAAATTTGGGGGCGCTAACCCCCCAAAAAATTATTTCTTGAAAACGGTTCCGACGATTTTTATTAAAAAATAATAAAATGTAGTCCATTTAAATGCCAATCTAAAGATATAGGGTCGGTTGGGGTAATTGTGAACAAATTTTAAATTTTTTACAAAAAGGAAACCCAAGTCCTTAGTTTGATAAATTAAAGGATACATTTTCTGTTATCTTCTTGAATTCACCACTACTGCAGTGTGATGATATGGAAATTTGGATTCTATAGTAGTGATTATTAACTGGTGGGAGCCTATTCACAATAACCCCTTTGAATTCACAATTACCCCTTAGGATAGGGGGTAAATGTGAATGACCATTTGCTACTCAGGTAGGTTCAGGGAAACATTTATGTTTCCATTCTACACTACTCTGGAAGAGGACTTCTATTAATACTAATACTGGCCATTTTTTTTAGATGTATACCTTCCTCTGGTAGGTCACTATGACCGTGCCGAATTTTGTGCAGATCGGTTCAGCCGTTCAGAAGTATGTGTCCAACCATTTGCAAAGTGTAGTATAAGAGCTTCGCTTCGCTCAGCTCAACAAGTTAAAGCAAAATCTAATCATAAACGCCATGACAGGAGAACGAGAAACTGTATAAAATATTGTTCACAATTACCCCCATGGACAAAATAGTATGGGGTAATTGTGAACGTGTACAAGACAAGCAATGACAACTGATAGCTTCAAAATAAAACACTCAAAATGTCTTAGACATTGATAATTTACTAAATAAACAATAAAAACGGCTTGTTTTCGTATTCTCGAGGTAAAACAGAAGAAAATCTAAACACTTGTCAAATTGTTTGTCCGCTTTTTTGGCATCACCTGATTAAAATAAGGAGAAGTTTACAATCAGCTGTCAGGAAAAAGCGGGACCCAAAGTATAACTTCGCAATAGCGCCAAGTTTCAAGATCGCCACAGATGGAATCCTTCAAAAACCTTTCAGAGGGCTGACATTTTTTGTTCACAATTACCCCACCTGACCAAACAATTTTGTTGAATTAAAAATATAACTAGTATTTTTTTTACTTATAATGTGGTCTTGTCTACTAAACGTTAGATCTCTACATTAAACGGATTATTTTCTACTAAAAGGTTATTAAAAAATTCGTAGCACTTTATAATGTAATATATTCAATTTATAACTAAATTAAGAAAAAAGAATTAACCCTGCCATTCATATTAAAGTTCGTGTAATTTATTTTCTATTAATAATCCTACAAATCTGATATTGCCCTATATTAATTAACTTATTAAAAATAAGATGACATTTTGTTCAAGCCAATCATGACGAATTTAATTCTAAAATACCACTCTATCTATATACTAATTTGATTATTATTCGTTTGATGTATTTTAAACTACATCGTAAAATTAATTCATTACAATCCACTTCAATCTTTTAATATCCTGTCAATTAATTCCTATGAATGATCAATATCCATTACATATTATTAGATTTTCTGATGATACCATTTTAGGGCTGATTTACCCCGTGCTTAAATAAAATGTCATGTATTTAATTTTTATAATTCCATTTTAGTACAGATAAATGCTCTGCTTGACTCAGATGTCGTAGCATATTTTGATATTTCGTATATATATACAGGGTGGTCCAAAAGTCTCTCCCTCCCCCCACCTCTTAACTTTTGAACGGTTTGAGATAAATTAATAAAACTTGTGGGTTCTTTACCATACCAAGGGAAGTTTGTTTTCATGCTATTACCCACAGGGCCGTATTTACAGGGGGGCTTGAAGGGCTATAGCCCAAGGCGGCAAGTTTTGAAGGGCGGAACTTTTGAGCTGTGATTTTCAAGGCGGCAATCTTAAAAATTTAAGGTTAAGGGGGCGGTAACTTCACTTGCTGTCAGACACGAAGTGCAAGGGCCGAGGCTTTAGTGTAGAGCAGTGGTTCTTAACCGGGGGGTCGCAAAAGGTATTTAATTTTAAAAAATGATTAATATATTGAAATATTAAAGAAAAAAAGACTGCCGTGAAATGTAGATGTTGGGGCCCAGGCCCAAGTTAGAGAAAGGCGGTACGGGAGGCCCTGGTGGCCGCCCGGGTCGGAAAAAAATAAGGGCGTATCTGGCAGTT
Source organism: Gerris buenoi (assembly GCA_001010745.2). Classification (NCBI taxonomy): domain Eukaryota; kingdom Metazoa; phylum Arthropoda; class Insecta; order Hemiptera; family Gerridae; genus Gerris; species Gerris buenoi. Next base: position 4,145 of record KZ654418.1, read on the forward strand.
ACAAGATAAACCGAGGAGAAGACACTGTAGGTATTTCGACCCCGACGCCATATGGGGGGCGCCACTACAATTCGAAAACCAAAAAGTTTCAAATTTTAGCGCCGCCCCCGTTTGGGTGTCAGGGTTAAAATTCCTAATCAGTTTCTTCTCCTCGGTTTGCCTTATGGTTATATAAATACCGGGGGCCCGGTACGCCCTTATTTTTTTCCGATCCGGGCAGCCACCAGTGCCTCCCGTAGCGCCTTCCTCTAACTTAGGCCCCTACATCTACAGTTTCACCTAAAATTATCAATTTAATAAAATTTAGAGCGCAGACGGTTAAATTAATATAGATCATCTTTGGGCTATGTTCAACATACCATCCAATTATCTTAAAAATCTGATCAGTACTTTTAAAGATATAAGTGTAAAGAAACGTAAGTTTGTCTGCATGTAGACTAGAAAGAAATAGGCGCAGAAGGTTGAAACTTATGTGGGACTAACATTGGGCTAATTATGACCTACCACCCAAATTTCATTTCTTGAAACATATACACTAACACTCTTTCTTGACAGAATCGGTTTTCCATACGGAAAGAATATGACAATGGATGGGGCGCTTTTAGCGGGTATCGACTTTCTCCATTTTATGCCACGATAGGTGATTTTTGGTTCAATTAAATTAAGTAAATTATTTACATTCATTCTATAAAACTTTCTATAAAAAAAAAAAAATCACGGGGATTATTACATAGATCTTCATGCAACTATGGCTGGAAAGAGGATGAACCCATTCACGTTGTTTGCGTCGTTTGCTTTCGCACAGAGCAAAAGAGCTATCACACAAGTGGTTTCAACGAAATCTATTATAAAACTAGCTATTTATTAATCGCAGTGCGCGCACCTCATAAATCTTAGCGACAGCGATTTTTAAGTTGCAGTGACAAGAAATCGCAAGTAGCCTAAGGCGGCTTTCACATTGCGTGCGAGACCGAGCGATGCCGATTCCGCTTGAGAAGCAAATACATGTAATTAGCATGGGTCTATTCACATTAAACACTGAGTGAGACCGAGCCGAGCGAGACCGAGCCGACTCAGGCGTTTTTTTCGAGCGTTTTTGTTAGCTAAGCGTTGTATTTGCTTCTTAAACGGAATCGGCCTTATTCGGTCTCGCACGCAGTGTGAAAGCCGCCTAAGAGTTTTTTTTTGACAACACCGACTTTAAACTGTTCGGCGAAGAGATAATTAATGCTCTGGAGGCAGGGCTTGTGTACGGTTGCAGGCATGCCTAGTGTGAATGCTCATTTTTTTGTACGATATCACGAGTCAGTCGGCGGTAAGCTATTAATTAGTGAGCCAGTGCGAGTGAGTGTCGTCGCATTTTTCTTTCTGACAAAATGACAGAAAAAGTCGAACAGCGTTACTGCATCAAATTTTATTTTAAGCTTGACGATTCTCAAATGGAAACAATCGGCAAGATTTAGCAAGAGTTTGAGAACGAAGAGATGGGCATCACACACCGCTTCAAAGATGTTAAATAGGTTTGAATGGGGATTTAAAACAAAGAAAACCACGTTTTTACCAATATCTTACGTTCTAACGTAACGATTTTATTCAAACTTCTTACAAATCGTCTAAAGTACAATTATAACAGGCAAGTAAAATTTGAACCTGATACAAGCCGACGTTTTTGAGTAGGGAAAAGATATATTTTATAATATTTTAAATTATTAGACCAGTTAGGTAGTACTGCATCAAACAGTCCTATTTCCTACCAACTACAAGCATACTGTTTAACTATAAACTCATTATGATTAACTTTTTTTCTCAATATTCAATACATATTTATTGTAAGACGGTTGCTCTAATGATACAAATAATGTTTTTATTTTAATTTTGCCTTAACTCTACAAGGTACAAAATAGTTCGTAACTACAAGTAGTTATCTACGTATAATGAAAAATGTAATGAACTTCGTTTCTAACAGGGGTCCCGCGACACCACACGGTTTTTATACCCTTTTCTATTGATTAATTATAGAAGTAAATAAATATCCGTTTACTGATCTAGGAAATACCACAAAGTTATATAATGTTTTTTTTTTGTTTGTTTAAAAAAATGAATAAATAAATAAAATAATATTATAAGTTAAGTTTAACTGTCGGGGACACCTACCTCTACATGTCTGGGATACTAACAATTCACAATGAATATAAATAACGTATATTCATTGCCGACCGTTCATGAAAACAACATGGAAAATGTATTTGGGGAATGATAAAAATGAAAGGGCAAGTAAAATCAGGTCATATTTCCTAACTTATTATCTTTTAAATATATATAGGTATATAATATAAAAAAAGGACATAAAACAAAAAAGCATAAAACTGGAAAATAACAATAGGATATGTCATATCGGAAAAAGGATGAGAATAGTGTCTATCTAGGTTTTGATGGGTGAGTGGACCTGTGATGAATAGGCTCCAGGGATCTGGGGTAGAACGCAATGCAGGGGGTTTTCTACCACACTGCTATGTAACTAATGTAACTACCCTCTCATACAATCCAACACGGGGCCTGTATCATGAGGTACTAACCACGCTGACAGAGGGCTTGTGATGAAATGCTAGCTGTCCACGATTAAAATACTAACCCCAAGCTAGAGGACAACCAAGTGAGATAGAGAATAACCCCAACGACTGCTGATAGGATTACCGTGCTTATAACTAACGGCCAAAAAGTAAATTTATAACCCATAACTAAAACTAGACTGGATAGTCTAGTTCGTACATTTTAACTTTTAAACAATTATCAAGGGTCACAAAAATGTCTGTCTATATTCGTAAATAGAAATAAAATATTCGGTATGATCGGGAAATATGATCGGGGAAACGTTTTTTTTGTTAGAGTGCACGTCTCTAGATACTGTCACATCGGTGACACCACCTATAGACTATTGAAATACCTCCATCGAAAAGGTTTACCTATATCATCAAGGGGGGAGAAATTAAAACTTGTCACCTCCGTGTTTCCTAATTAAAGGAGTTGGGAATTTTATTAAAATTTGTCAGACCTATTCCAGTAAAAGTGGTAAGTTAAACTTGCCTTATCTTAATCATTCATTTTTTATAAGAAAGCATGATACAAATATTTAAGAGGACATACAACAACAAATATTTAAGAGAGGACATACAAATATTTAAGTACATGTTAAGAGGATTTAGAAGAGACAACTAATTAACAACTTGTTTATTGTTAATACACTATTACGTGAGTAGAGTATTTTATTTCTTTGTACGAGTATGAAGGTTTATATAAGGGCTGCATTCCATGCTGCAATTCTAGGTAAGCATTATTATTTTTCAACAGTTTCAGAAGTTGAGCCCTTATCCCTTGTAAAGGGATGTCTCTTTAAGTATAGAAAGGTCACGGATCTAGGGTCTACTATAATAGGTAGGTAAAGTGTCTGTAAGTTTAGTCTGCTTGGCTCCTTCCGCATTCTCTTTTATCCATGTACTTGAACTTGCTCTATTTCATTATTTAGTCTGAGAGTCCTTCACATGGTTACTGCCCTACTCCAATACAAAGCTGACCTTAGTTAACTTTAAGCTTTACGACTACATTCCTTCTGGGATCAATTCTCAGTTTCCCTCTTTTTTGGTAAAATAACAATCCCTCAAGTCCTGTAGTGGCCTTTCCACTTTGGAGTTCGACTTTTATACATTTAAAGTTTGTCCCATATAAAAAAAACTTACAAAAGCAACTGTTTACAAGAGGGATTTAGTGCGGGGAAATAGTTTAAAGATGTTCAAAACCAATGTTCAATATATTTGGAGAGTTATAGTCTAAAACAAACCGAAAAATAATCATTTTCAACAGGCTAATCTATCCATTTTGATAAATTAACTATTGTAAAATGACTTAATTCTAAAAAAACAAATTGCATTAAATATATGTCAGTAGTTTCAAAACTTGCAAACGTTTTGCTTTATTATTTATTTGCCTGCTAACATAATGATTTTCTTAAATTCTTTCTTTATATTTCACATTTTCAATATGTATCCAAAATCCAAATATCTCTACAACTAGTAGTATACAATAATAATACCACTTTAGGAGCGACGCGATGTCGACCTCTTACTGTTTTTTTATAATCTAAATAAACATTTTTATAAAAAAAAAAAAACGTTGTTGGCTCATCGATCACGGAAAGTAGACTATAGCGGATAAATTAATAATCCATTAAGGAGAAAGTAATTTCACAACATAATCTAATAATAATAGCGGAGAAACAAATAAATTTAGAGTAAGAAAAGAAATACAATAGCATTACTGGTAAAACACAACACATTATTCAAATAATGCTATCAAAGAGTTTCAGAGCTATAAAAAAAAAAAAAATACAAGAATTGAATAACCTTAATAGTAAAAACAAAATTAAATGTTATTGTACTACCTCATAGTAGAGAGGAAAAGTTAAAGAAAAGTGAAAATGAATTGTAATAATATATTTTAATGGAAAAAAGATAAACTAACAACTGTTTACTTCTCTTACCTATTCTCTAAAAACCATGTGTAGGAAACTGACCAACTAACTTGGTTAGAACCATTACCATACATTACATCCGAAAATATATTTTATAGTTACATCGATATAATATATCTGGTAGAGTCGTGGTAATACGAAATCCTAGCAATTGTAATATAGAAAAAGGAAATGTACGTATATACATGGCTATAAATTACGAGTTTGGTTCTTTATGGCATGCTATTGTAATAACAAACGGCAAGTAGAAGAAAAGGCAGAGTTAAATCGATTTTGTGGCATGGTTGGGTAATTCTTTGGCCCCCTGCTGATCAACCCAGTCTAATTCTGACTCATTTCAAAGGGTTGATTCTCAACCCTTCTATACTGCTGCACCCTACCATTATATTAGTATAGTTTTAATTACTAGAACATATTATTAAAAAGATAAAATTATTGTTGGGGAACAATTCTCACTTCTGTGTTTCTAAGAAAGTTCTAAACAACCGATTATAGAGGAGGTAATAATAGATAGGATGGTTACACAGTTTAAGGGTATATCAGCCATAAGGGTGAATCATCTATTGATAAATATATTCCACCTTGATAATTTAACTTTAACTAAGTATAGGCACTACACCTAGTATGAGAACTATTTTATTTCACAAAGGAGTAAGTACACTATAAAAAATCCAAGAAAGAACGAAAAACTAAAAACTGAATTACATTTGAATTTGAAGTTTCGACACAAAACAAAATTAAATCACTACACAAAATCATATCACTACACAAGTATATACAACTATTATAGCATGAAATGATTTTCATAATTTTACCCGATAATCTACACAACATAAAACTTCTCTAAAAACCACCACTAAAAATATCTAGTTACACGTTTTGCTCCTGCTACTGGAAGCATCACGAAAGTCAGTCTATTATGTCCGAGGTCGTATAATTAACCCTTTTCTTATTTGCTGGCCTAGAAATCAATTCAGTCGACGAAAAAAAAAGAGAGAGTAAAAATACTTAGACAAATATTTCTTCCTTAACTCGTTAAGTATTAGGTTTGTAAAATAAAAGTATAATAGAACCTTTTCGTCAGAGAATTTTTATTATTGTATAAAAAAGACTACGCATTCTACCCAGAATCTCTAGTCCTGTACATAAACAGCTGCTAATTTTAAACTATTGAACATGTTAAATTGAATACGAAATAAACGAACCATATCGGAACATGAACATACAATTATGCTAGATCAAAATAGAGTGGTCATCTTCCTAAGATTTTCTTAAGGGAAATTAGCTTGAATAACAAATGAGCAAATAGAGTACTTACAATTCAGATGAGAAATAGACCTAGTTTCTATATTCAGTACCATACGTCACAACAAACAAAAGTAGCAAGTTCACCTGCAAAAATTAAAAAAAAAAATTAATTAATATATCAATTATATTATAGGCATTAGTAAAAAGAAGGAAATAATTATTAGAACTGAAAATAAATCTCTTCTCGCAACTGTGAATGCCTGGTGTGCTTTTATAATCTCGATTATTCGTCTTTAAAGAATTTTCGAGGGTAGCGCCTTCAAATTTAGAGCGAGTTTACCCCAGTGTATGCATTTTCAGAGCATTTATGTTTAATTTAATTGTGATTTGATACAATCGCCACTACTGAATCGCCAATGCATACCACTAGGCAACGACCACAAATGAAAGACAGTCATTAAAAAAAAGAATAATAATTTTGAATTAAGGAACAAAACGTGTTAATCCATCAAAATCGCGTCATTGTGATAATAGTACTGTAGCGTAACCGATATCAACTAACTCGCACTAAAGTTTAACACAAGAACTTAAGGTGTAATCATTTTTGTACTCAAGGAAAAAATATAGCAAAGATAATATACAAATATAGCAAGGAAAAAAAGAATTATGGTTTAAATTATTACCTAATTTAAAAAAACCCTGAAGAGACCCAAAAGAAAACATGCAAATACTGTAGTGTTTTTGGTTTAATGAATTGAAAAAAGGGTTCAAAAAAACTACTTAAGAAAAATTAATACACAATCATGACAGGTCGATTAAAGTCATGTGCAGAGGAGAAGAAACATCAAAAGGAGATCATTTATATTTTTAATGGGAAATTGATAGAGATTATTAATATTTATAATATAAAAAACAAGAAAAATGTATGGAAGTTAAAAGATTTAATTATAAAATCAATCAATTGTAAAATTAGGAAAAAATATTTACATATGTATAAAAACAGTAACAGGTACCCCCCTCACTTAAAACATATATTCAAACCTTAGACACAGAACACATAGAGTTACATGGTAAACCAAAATTTATTTCTGAATTTGAAAATAAAGTATTTAATTTACAGATTAATCAAACGCACTGGAAAGAGGCAAAATTAAATAAAAATATAGAGAAATTATTAAATAATATATCGGAAAATAATTTAGAATTAAAAACAAAATGTAAGAAATATATACAAGAGTTCATTAATCAATATGAAGAAATTTCGTTGAGAAAATTAAACAATAAAATATGTAATAAAAATTTAAAATGCAATGAACTTGAAGAAATAGAAGCTAGCCTAAATATTAATTCAGACTTAATGCAGTATAATAATTTATATAAATTAAAATGGTGTACAAATTTAACTGATGTAGAAATTCCTAAAGAAATTATAAATTTTTTAAGCCTGGGTCAAAATTTTAATTTGTTTAATTTAAAACCAGATAGTGATATTTTAAAATTAATCATAGATATTGAATCTATCTTAAATAGAATAAATACAAGTGAAAATCACGTAAATGCATTACGTAGCCATTTAATTAACAGAATTATGAAATATCAAGAAAAAATAAAAATAAAGAAATTTGATAATGGGACTCTAGAAAAACAAATTATAATAGATTCAAAAAAGACAAAACAATTTTTGAAGACTCATGATGAATTAATTATTTGCAAAAGTGACAAATCAAATTTAACAGTAATAATGACAAAAAATCAGTATCAGATTAAAATGGAGGAACATCTAAATGATAAAATGTTATACAGAAAAATTAGAAGTACATCAGACGAAAAATTAAAAGAAATAAAAAAAGAGTATACTCCTTTACTAAATGCACTTCATAAAAAGAAATATATTTCACAAGAACAAAAGACCAAATTAAATATAAATAATAGCAGGATAGGACGTATTTACGGTTTAATAAAAACGCATAAAGATAACAACCCAATAAGACCAATAATTAATTCGATACATTCTCCTATAGAGAATATGACTAAATTTATAAACCCTA
>KZ654420.1:13008-27852 GCA_001010745.2 Gerris buenoi
CGTCCGTCCGTCGCATCTTGGAGTATATCTCCCGACCTACTGAAGCTATAGACTTGAAATTTGGTATATAAGTTAAACTTTTTTGCCCAAAAACAGAAAATCTATTGCGAACTTAAACACTCCGAATTTCTGCGATCTGCGATCAATTGCGAATAGATCGCATTATTTTATATTTTTTGTAATTTTCAAGTTGGGTATCATGTCAAAGGTATCGAAATGCAGATTACAAGTAGGTATGTATTGCGTTTCCAAAATGGCGGCCATTTTACCCCCTAAAATTTAAAGCAAACCCAAAATTTACCCCCCCCCATGCACTACCCCATTAGGGTAGGTCCTAAAATAAGGCAAAAATATATTTTTGTAGAATAATTTCTTCTTATTAATATATAATCTCTGTGGTCCAATAAAATTTCCGTAAGTTGATCTAAAAAAAGTGAAATTTTAGAATTTTTAGGGGGCCCCAAAATATTTGTGATTTTGAAAAATCGAAGATGGGTATCATTTTAAAGGTATTAAAATTTGATTTACAAAAATGTATCGTGTTTCCAAAATGGCGGCCATTTTACCCCTAAAAGAATTCAATAAGTGCATACCAAAGATAGTAAAGGATAATAATATAATATATGCACACCTTAGTTCTTAAAAGGAAAAAAAATATATTTTTGTTTAAAAAAATAAATAATAATTATAATGAATTCTTACGACTTTTAGAAACTTGCTGGCAAGTACTTGACGGATTTTTATATTTTCTTTATATTTAGTTTGATTTTAATTAATTTTACTGACACACTTAAACTTATCCAACAACTTGTCAAAGACTTACAATTCATGGGAGGTAACGAGGTTTTGAAACCTTGTCATATACGAGGTTTTTTTTTATACATTTTAGTTAAATGATGAATACGAAGTATTACAATAATNTTTGGGTTCCTATTTATTTTGATCTCTAAACTTTCTTTGAATAATAACTGAATTAATAATGATAAAAATAATCATAGTAACTGCATTATTACTATTATGATTAGTTCCGTAATTTGTTACCTTATGCTTGGGAGGTAACGAGGTTTTTTGGATATTTTAGTTAAATGATGAATACGAAGTATTATAATAATTTCTATTTAAAAAAATTGCTGGCTAACTAGATTTTGCACATAGGTAGATATTAATAATATCTATAAAAAATGCAATAAAACAACAATTTCGATTTTGACGGTTACGAGGTATTGCAGGTACACAGTCGAATTATAAGTTTAATCGTGTACGTTACTTTATTATTGGTGATTAGTTAAATTAATAATGTGTACTAATATTTATATTGAAATTCCTCTGTTATTGTAATTACCGTAGTGATTACGGATGCGTGTTGTTCTTTTTCTTTTTTTCTTTAAATATTATTTCATATTAATTTATTGACTTCGTCGTTTTCTGCATCGAGAATGATCACACCATTTTTCGAAAGTAAGTTTTTTTGTCAATTAATTTGCAGTTATATACATAATTGTTCAATTATTAATTAGGCAAAAAGTAAAAACTAGATTAGTTTTCACAGATCCTAATCGTGGTAGGTAAGTCGTGGTTAGTAGTTTATTACTAGTATTTTATGGAATACTTTCTAAACTTTTAATATACCAGATCTAGATTTCGTTGTTGTTGTATTTTTTTTTTTATCATTTTCTAACAAATATATTATTAATGCATTATTTAATGCAGGAAAGGGTTAACAAGTTTTAACTTAAGTGACTCTTTTTGGTGATCTCGACGTGATTAATTTAAAACTATCTATTTTCTATGTATTTATTTATACATATTCAAATACTTTATGTACACTACTTTTCAGTCGTATATATTAATTTAATCTTATTTATTTATTGTTTGTTCTTTCAGGTGTAAAAATTATGGAATCCAAAACATTATTGACAGAATGATTTTTTAAGAAGAATAATTAATATAAGTGTAAATTAATCAGATATAGAATAAAGATTACTTATTTTACGTATTGGAGATCATCATCAGCAGTGCACCTTGGTTAGTAGTTATTAAAAATATTAATATTTGATATTGCCATGTTAGAAGATTATTAATTTTACAATATTATAATTATATGTATACAACTTTTGTTGAGTTTAATGTGTGCTTAGATATTTTGATATTTTCAATGTTGTAATTTTATATTCGGATGAATTGGTAAAAAATGTTACTTAAGTTGTGAGATTGCTGTATCTGTTATTGCCGTAGAGATTACGAATGCGTGTTAATATTTTTCTTTTTTTCATTAAATATTATTTCATTAAATTATTGACATTATCGTCTTCTTAATGCGTCGAGAACGACCACACCAGTTTTTGAAAGTAAGTTATTTTGTCAATTTAATTGATTTGATGTAATGTAATTGTTAAATCTTAATTAGGCAAAAGGCAAAAACTAGATTAGGTATTTACAGATAATCCATTATTATCCATTATCCATTATTTTCTAACTAATATATATCTTTTTTTAATGCAGGAAAAGGTTAACAAGATTTAACTCAATTGGATCTGTTTGGTGATCCCGACGTGATTGATTTATTATTATGGGATCTATTTTCTATTTATTTTTTAATTTTTTTTTTTTATACCTATTACATATTACAATACTTTATGTACACTACTTTTGGTCGTTTATATTAATTTTTGTTTGTTCTTTCAGGTAACAATTATGGAATCCAAAACAATATTAATAACATCGAAGGAGGCCCCCTTTAGAGGATAATAACATGTAATAACATGCTATTATCCTAATAAGGTTTGAGCTTGGAATATTATATTTCTATAGAAGATATGCCAAGAGGCCCCCTTTCAGTGCTAAAGGGGTTTTTTTTTTTTTGCTCGTCAATTTTATTTTGGAGGAGGGCCCCCGAAAAGTCCTTGCGGGGGGCCCCCAATGTCCTAGCTACGCCACTGGCTAGTATAGAGAAAGGCATTCGCCTCGAACATTAAATTAGGCTTATTGTGTATTGTTTGGGTTTGGGTAGACAATTATGCAATATCAGATTAAAATTCAAGACTACACCTACACAATTATTATGTTTTTAACTGATCCTTTATTTTTCTTTACGAGTCTCTGGTTTTACTTCTTATAACAAGTATTTTTTTCTATAGCTGATTAATGAGGAAAGCCCCTCTATATTGTTGGAACGACATTCTTATATTTTTCGGCACGACCTGGAGCCCAAGCCCAGGAGTGAATTCGAAGAAAACAACCGTCACAAAATCACCTTTACAAAACCAAGCGTCACGAAATCTACCGATGACATGATAACTTGAGTAAAGATGACCGAGTTAGTTGCAATTTGGTTCAAATGTTCATTTAACCAATGCCCAGACTGAGTTCGTTGGATAACGTAATCTGCCCAAGCGTTCACGCGCAACGCGTAACCGTCAAGTTCAATTTTAAAATTGGAATTTTAGGACGGGAAAAAATTCTAACTTCATCTATTAAATGAGACATACAACTTTTTAATTTTTATTTTATTTATTTATTTATTTTTTTTTCAGTAAAGCGAACACCGTCACTGCTATAAAGTGATAGATAAAGATCGCTAAATTTATTAAAGCGGACCTAAACATTTTAAATAAAGAAAACAATGTTTTTACCAACGTCTTCCGTTGTTCCGTTGATTTTAATAAAACTTCTTACGCATCGTCTAAAGTACAATTGAAACAGGCATGTAAAATTTTAACCTGGTACAAGCAGACGTTTTTGAGTAGGGAAGAAATATAATATATTTTATAATATTTTAAATTAGTTGGCCAGGTAGGTAGAAAGCAGTCCTATTTCCTAACAACTACAAACATACTTTAACTATAAACTCATCATGGTTAAATTTTTTCTCAATATTCAATACATATTTAAAATATGTATTGAATATTCATATTTATTGTAAGACGCTTGCTTTAATGATACAAATAATGCTTTTCTTTTAATTTTGCCAATTCCGCTAAGTGCAAACAACTTCGAAAGAATCACAATTATGCCACACATACCTTGCAATATACCTTCGGTAAGCTTGGATACAAATATTTTTTAGTATACTTTTAAATGAGTTATAGGAATTTGGAATTATATTTTTGTTTCTTTTTTGACTATACATAACCAATTATTCTTCATTTTTTGGTTTTAAAAGAACAAGGATTTAGTATCATTAAAAGTATATAGGTATAAGAAAGTTGTTCCCCGCATCAAGTATTGTAATCCCGAATATTCTAGAAACCTCTGCCCGTTGCTTGTTTCTAGAACATACTAGTCTTTAGATGTACTCAAACCTGTCGACTTATCCCCTCGGTTTCTTCCTCCTCAGTTCTACTTTAGGGAAAGATTGCCCTTATACCTATGTAGCAATGTAGCTAATATTATTATTATTTAGGGTAATAAAAAAATCGGTTCGAAAAGAACTAAGATCACCTTTCAGACTTACCTAAATTTACAGAATACTAAATCGTATTATTTATTCTGTCGAAACAAAGTTTAGAGCTAAAATTGATTTCCCTGTTTCGCATTTTAGTTTGACTGTAGACAGATTTAGGGAGATTTTCTGAAATTTCGGTGTTCTGACACACGTAATTTTTTAGTTAGGGAAATTAAGGGTTAATTCAAGCCATCCCAAAATAAACGATGAAATAAACCTTTATGTTTCAATTTTAGGTTTCTGTACAAAGTAAAAAAAAAAAACTTATATAACGGCTCTCTGTCTGTCTGTCTGTCCGTTGGATTGTTTCAATTTATAAACTACTCTAGCTAGAAACACAAAATTTGGCACACAGGTACATCTCGGCATTTTAGACAACTGGACAAATTTTGAACATGACATAAAGGCGACAAACATTTAAAAACCATTTAAAATATATAATTTAAAAAAACATTTAAAAGCCACTTTCTTGGACTCAGGGGGTCCTCAAAACGTGTAAATTCATTAAAATCGTTTTTTTTCTTTATATGAGACAATACTAAACTATGCAATTTTTTATTTTTTTCACAGGGCAAATTTTGAATATATAATTATTAATAAATTTGCTACGAAAAAATCCGTCCGAGACAGTCAAACAAACTTTCTGATATACGAGTACATAACACTTAGCCCAGTATTTTTCATTTACTAGTTTTGGTAGTTACATTTAAATATTATTAAACATTTCATTAAAATTTATCATAAAAATAAGTTCTCGGCGGTGTATCCGTCCGCGTTTAAATGTTTTTATCTACTCACGGCAGCAAAATTAAGCATTGTTGTACTGTTTTCAGTCTGCAAAATGTCATTTTTCTTGATTCTTTTGAATAAAGTGTCAGCAAAATATCAAAGTGTCAGCAATAGTTCAAAGTGTCAGCAAAATAACAACAGGCTGTCACATTTTAAGAAAATTTTACTAAAAAAAGGTTACTTCATCGCAGGTTATAAACACTCTCACATTNAGACATCCCAAAATAAACGATGAAATAAACCTTTATGTTTCAATTTTAGGTTTCTGTACAAAGTAAAAAAAAAAACTTATATAACGGCTCTCTGTCTGTCTGTCTGTCCGTTGGATTGTTTCAATTCAATTTATATATATATTTCCTCTTTATATATATATTGATATACTATGATTGATATACTTTATATATATATTGCCTGCCTCGGCTTCATCTCGGCAGGCAATCGAATAAATTACCTGCCGAGGCAAAGCCTCGGCAGTTAATTTCCATAGCCTGACCTCGCCTCCGGCTCGGAGGCTAACTTAATCATTCGTCAGAAAAATTCCATTTTGCTGCCTAGTAACATAAATAACTATTTCTAAGGAACTAGATTTTTCCCGGGAAAACGGCGTATGTCTTAAGATTCGAATTTAAATGGACCAAATTTTAGAATTTTTTAACCTTCGGGCGGCATTTACACCGCCTTTTCGAAAAAACACGCCCCCTTTGATTTTACAGTATTCCAGCTTATCATCTCTTCCAGGTATTCTCCAGTAACTATTTCCTAGGTTTAACAAAGCCCGGTATACCCGGAACATGAGCGGGTAGCCGAGTACACACGTCAGTACGGTGTAAATATTAGAGATTTTTGTTGTTTTAAGGTATTCTTATGCAAAAGAATTTGATCATTTTAAAAGAGTTACATTTTCTAATTACAAATACATATTTAATACAATACCAGTATAGGAAAGAAAGTGTTAAATTAAAAGCTGCGTATGTATGTTTTTATGAAAATTCTAAACAATTTTTACTTACGTGTATATGGATAATTTGTTTTTTTAAAAAAAGTGTTCAATAAATTTTTTTTATTCGAAATGAATGTTTTATTATAATTACCTGTTGAGGAAACTAATTTCCACAAAAACAAGGAGCTACAAGCTTTAAAGATGGGAGGAAACAAAACGGTGTAAATGCCGCCGCGCGCCCGCTGCTGCAAACCAATATTGCGCGCCCTTTAATTTGTTTAATATTTCTTATTTTTTTTAAAATAAAAATCGTCGGAACCGTTTTCGATAAATGATTTTTTTCACGTTTTTCAGGGCTAAAATTAACTTCTCCATTTCTTTTCGGGGTATAATTTTTCTGAACATGTATGCCAAATTTCTTAGGGAGGGAGGGGGATTTATTTCAATATTAGGGAGGGAGGGGGGGGGGGGTGTCGAGGGCGCGGTTGTCGCTTGGGCCCAGAGCGCAAAACATGCTTACCGCGGGCCTGCTAGCCGAAAGCGGCCTACAGATTTTTAATAGGATTGTAGAAATCTATAGAATCATCCACAGAAGTACTTATTTTTGTAAAGTAATAACAATAATAATAATTCCTTTCCACATAAATAATTTATCTAATACGATATTAATTAAAGATCAGTAATGAAAAGCAATTAAAGCTTAGTAAGGGTAAGGAAATAATAGTAAAATAAATAAGAAAGAAGAAGAATAGTTGTAAAAAATTTTTATTAAAAATATAAATTTATTACAGACTAGTACTTTATAAGGATTTCCCTTCTTGAATAAGAAAATTCAAGAAAAATTAGCTATAAATAAATAAAACAAATATTAACAATAAAAATTTGTTCAGTATATCACAATGGTATGGAAATTAATTTAATTTTTCATATACATAATTTAAAATTTAGGAACATTGTTGTAAAATACATAATGTACAGAATTTTAATAAACGACCTACTATTCACAAGTTATTTACAAATTGTACAAGAAATAAGGTATATTGATTTCAGAGAAGTATATAATTAAGTTGGCTTCTTAGTCCACCTCCTCAATCGTGGGTCCGCCAGACTGGTTGAAGTTTGCTCCAGCTGTCCCCCTGCAACTTCCAGGAGCTCCTCCGTTGTGAATTTTGGTCATGAACTTAGAGCACTCTTTCTGGAGTTCAGACAGCTTGTGTTGATACTCTTCTTTGTCGGCGAGGGTGTTGTTGTCCAACCATTTGAGAGCCTCGTCACATTTACTCCTCGCATACTGTTTGTCAGCATCTGAGAGTTTGTCCTCGGCCTCGTCCAAAGCTTGCTTGATTCCAAATACGTAGGCTTCCAACTGGTTTCTGGCGGTTACTCTTTCCCTCTGGTTATCGTCTTCTTCCTTGTATTTTTCCGCCTCCGACACCATCTTGTCTATCTCCTCCTTGGAGAGGCGACCCTTATCGTTTTTGATGACGATGTTCTTGCTCTTGCCTGATCCACATTCTTTGGCGGAAACATTGAGAATGCCGTTAGCGTCCAAATCGAAAGTTACCTCTATCCTGGGTACTCCTCTTGGAGCCGGGGGGATACCAGTCAAATCAAAGTTACCCAACAAGTTGTTGTCCTTGGTCATGGCTCGCTCTCCTTCGAATACTTGGACGCTAACACCTGGCTGGTTGTCAGAGTAGGTAGAAAAGGTCTGGGTCTGCTTGCAAGGAATCCTGGCGTTTCTCTCTATGATTTTGGACATAACTCCTCCTGCAGTTTCAATACCCAGGGACAAAGGTGCCACGTCCACAAGAAGGACGTCCTGAATGGCCGAACTCTGGTCTCCGGACAATATAGCCGCTTGTACAGCAGCTCCGTATGCCACTGCCTCGTCGGGATTGATTGACAAATTAAGTTGTTTACCATTGAAGAAATTTTGAAGGAGGCTCTGGATCTTGGGAATCCTGGTAGATCCTCCCACCAAAACGACATCGTGAATTGAGGCCTTGTCTAATTTGGCGTCTTGCAGGGCTTTCTCCACCGGCTGCATTGTAGAACGGAAGAGGTCTGCACAGAGTTCTTCAAACCTGGCTCTGGAGACTTTGGTGTAATAATCTATACCTTCAAACAGGGCGTCTATCTCTATTGAAGCTTCCGTACTGGATGAGAGGGTTCTCTTTGCTCTCTCGGCAGCCGTCCTCAGCCTTCTCAGAGCTCTGTTGTTGCCTCTGAGGTCCTTCTTGTATTTCCTCTTGAACTCCTCTGCTAGGTGGTTGACCAGCCGATTGTCAAAGTCCTCACCTCCAAGGTGCGTGTCGCCGGCAGTAGATCTGACTTCAAACAGCGACCCTTCGTCAATAGTAAGTATGGATACGTCAAATGTTCCGCCGCCCAAGTCGAATATCAATACGTTCCTCTCACCCTTCAAGTGCTTGTCCAGTCCGTAGGCGAGGGCCGCGGCCGTCGGTTCGTTGATTATCCTCAGGACGTTTAGTCCGGCTATGACTCCGGCGTCCTTAGTAGCCTGTCTCTGGGAGTCGTTGAAGTAGGCAGGGACTGTGATCACAGCGTCTCTCACCGTCGTACCTAGGTAGGCTTCCGCGGTTTCTTTCATCTTGGTAAGAACCATGGAACTGATTTCTTCGGGAGCGAACCTCTTACGTTCACCCTTGAACTCCACTTCTAACTTGGGCTTGGAACAGTCGTCTACCACTCTGAAGGGCCAATGCTTCATGTCGTCTTGGATTTTCGGATCGTTGTACTTCCGGCCGATCAGTCTTTTAGCGTCGAAAATAGTATTCGTAGGATTCATGGCCACCTGGTTTTTAGCAGCGTCTCCGATGAGACGTTCGGTGTCCGTGAAAGCCACATAGCTGGGTGTCGTCCTGTTTCCTTGGTCGTTGGCGATGATCTCTACCTTGCCCTGTTGCCACACTCCGACGCAGGAGTACGTCGTACCGAGATCGATTCCTACAGCAGGCATTTTGATATCTTTATACACACCGAAAAATACTAATAGCACAACTCAATAATTCACTAGTAATAACCGCGCTTTAAACACGTTAATATATCGCTCGTAACTCGAGTGAAAACTTTGCTTCAGGAGCAGTTGGTCGTTAGTCGTCACAATAGCTCTGATACGAGTAAACTGAGGGGAGAGACCCGGCGCCGAGTTTATATATCCCGCTGGTGGAATAATCTCGAAAGTTCTAGAAGCCTGGGTCCCTCTGCTTGCTTCTAGAACCTTCCCGCCGTTTGAATAACACAACCTTCTCGAATTTTCTACTACATTCACAATCGCCCTTTCTTACTTTTGATCTTATTTTAGCTCAATAAACGTAATAATTGTTATTCCAGGAATGTTTCTAATGAAATGACTTTTTAAAGTTCATGACAAACTGAACCAGAAATACAAATTTCACACCTCTACCTATAGTAGTTCATAGGATATACGAGCCTAAAGTTTTGTTATTTCGTCACTGACTGGCAGACTCATTATAATTCTAAGCACTTTTAAGAATCCTAGAAACTTGAAATGTTGTACAATATACCTAGATATAGTTTATTGTGCAAATAAATAAAAAATTGGTCCGAGACAACTCAGACAAACTTTCTTATATAAGAGTTAATAATTCCTTAGCCCAGTGTTTCCCATTTACTAGTTTTCATATGTACATTTAATTATTACTGGCCATTTCATTAAAATATACCATAAAAATAACTTCTCCCGGGCGGGGAATCGAACCCGGGCTCTCTCCGTCCGCGTTTCAAGCTATTTTCTTTGGAACTAGATTTTTCCCGGGAAAACGGCTTATATTGTTAGATTCGTATTTAAATGGACTACATTATAGAGTTTTTTTATCAAAATAGTCGGAACCGTTTTCGAGAAATTTTTTTTTTGTGTTTTTTCATAGTTTTTTGGGGGTAGCGCACCCAAATTAAGAGCTGAAATTCATTTCTCGATTTCGCCTCAGGGTATGATTTTTCTGAACATGTATGCCAAGTTTCGTCAAAATTGGCCCAGTAGTTTAGGCTCCAGGCCTCTGCACAGACGACAGACATTTTTTAAAAACCACTTTTTTGGACTCAGGGGACCTCAAAACGTGTAAATCCATCAAAATCGAATGTTCGCGCCATCACAATACTTTCTCTTTACATGAGAAAGTAAAAAATCTGAAAAATCTGGCTATTCAAAATATTGTAAAAAATGGCAAACATCGCCACTAAAGCTACCTAGTAGAGAACTTTAAAACTAAAAAGTGATTTTAAGAACATTCGTTGAGGTTGATTTGACAGTATTGATTGACAGTCGACAGTTCTCTTAAGTGCAAGTTATCTAAAGTTCCCGCCGTTAGAATAACACAACCTTCTCGAATTTTCTACTACATTCACAATCGCCCTTTCTTACTTTTGATCTTATTTTAGCTCAATAAACGTATATAATTGTTTAGCGTAAGACGCTTAAAAACAAACGTACACTGTTTTGGAACAATACTTTAATATATTACAATAGTCGAAAGAGACGCGACACAATTGTAATTCCAGAAATGTAGGTATTTTTTTTAGAAATTTTGACTGGGGTATAAAACGAATGCCACTTAAATTTAGTAGATTACATAATTTCTCAATAAAAATATTTTTTTTTACTACGTTTTTAACTTTTCTGTCATAAATCATAAATTTGAAACCTGTCAAAATGATGATGGTTAATATGGAACATGTCAAAACAAAAACAAATAACTTGCGGATTTTACTATAACATTCCATACAATACAATTTGCTAAAAATTAAATTCTGCTAAAAGATGGCTAAAAGTATTAAAATAATGCATTGTCATCGTGTTTGAGCTATTATAAAAGTTTCAAATGTCTAGCTACTCGGGAAGTTAGCTAAAAATCTGTTGCAAGATTTATACTAGACATTTCATAAAAATAACTTCTCCTGGGCGGGGAATCGATCCCGGGCTCTAAATGAACTGTAGGGATTTCGATTTCACATATTTTTGTAAGTAATTTTTTATTGTCCCAAACATTTTGTCGTTTTTTTCCTTTGTTCTTCTTTGATTATTCTACGAAATTTGACATACATGTTCAGAAAAATCATACCCCGAGGGGAAATCGAGAAATAAATTTTAGCTCAAAAATTGGAGGCACTACTCTCCAAAAACTCTGAAAAACATAAAAAAAAAAATCTATTGAACACTTCCGACGAGTATGATTAAAAATTCTAAATATAGTTCATTTAGAGCCCGGGATCGATTCCCCGCCCAGGAGAAGTTATTTTTATGAAATGTTCAATTATAATTAAATGTACATATATGAAAACTAATAAATGGAAAACACTGGGCTAAGTAATTGAGAACTCGTATATGAGAAAGTTTGTCTGAGTTGGAACAATTTTTTAATTAGTATCTAATAAAAAAAGTAAAAATTAAATATTTTCCGGAAATTTTCATCAGCCAATTATAAGGTATATTAACATCAATTTTTAGGTCTAGCCGTTATAGGGTTGCTTGAGGGGTAAGTTTATTTTAACCTACATTAATTTTTAACACATAAACATTTAAAAGTTAAAAAAAAAAAAAATGTATATTTTTTTACTACATTTTTATTAGCTTGCTTTATTATTTGTTTGTCCAGTATAAATCTTGCAACAGATTTTTAACTAACTTCCCGAGTAGCTAGACATTTGAAACTTTTAGAATAGCTCAAACACGATGACAATGCATTATTTTAATACTTTTAGCCATCTTTTAGCAGAATTTAATTTTTAGCAAATTGTATTGTATGGAATGTTATAGTAAAATCCGCAAGTTATTTGTTTTTGTTTTGACATGTTCCATATTAACCATCATCATTTTGACAGGTTTCAAATTTATGATTTATGACAGAAAAGTTAAAAACGTAGTAAAAAAAAATATTTTTATTGAGAAATTATGTAATCTACTAAATTTAAGTGGCATTCGTTTTATACCCCAGTCAAAATTTCTAAAAAAAATACCTACATTTNAGGACGTCCTGAATGGCCGAACTCTGGTCTCCGGACAATATAGCCGCTTGTACAGCAGCTCCGTATGCCACTGCCTCGTCGGGATTGATTGACAAATTAAGTTGTTTACCATTGAAGAAATTTTGAAGGAGGCTCTGGATCTTGGGGATCCTGGTAGATCCTCCCACCAAAACGACATCGTGAATTGAGCCCTTGTCTAATTTGGCGTCTTGCAGGGCTTTCTCCACCGGCTGCATTGTAGAACGGAAGAGGTCTGCACAGAGTTCTTCAAACCTGGCTCTGGAGACTTTGGTGTAATAATCTATACCTTCAAACAGGGCGTCTATCTCTATTGAAGCTTCCGTACTGGATGAGAGGGTTCTCTTTGCTCTCTCGGCAGCCGTCCTCAGCCTTCTCAGAGCTCTGTTGTTGCCTCTGAGGTCCTTCTTGTATTTCCTCTTGAACTCCTCTGCTAGGTGGTTGACCAGCCGATTGTCAAAGTCCTCACCTCCAAGGTGCGTGTCGCCGGCAGTAGATCTGACTTCAAACAGCGACCCTTCGTCAATAGTAAGTATGGATACGTCAAATGTTCCGCCGCCCAAGTCGAATATCAATACGTTCCTCTCACCCTTCAAGTGCTTGTCCAGTCCGTAGGCGAGGGCCGCGGCCGTCGGTTCGTTGATTATCCTCAGGACGTTTAGTCCGGCTATGACTCCGGCGTCCTTGGTAGCCTGCCTCTGGGAGTCGTTGAAGTAGGCAGGGACTGTGATCACAGCGTCTCTCACCGTCGTACCTAGGTAGGCTTCCGCGGTTTCTTTCATCTTGGTAAGAACCATAGAACTGATTTCTTCGGGAGCGAACCTCTTACGTTCACCCTTGAACTCCACTTCTAACTTGGGCTTGGAACAGTCGTCTACCACTCTGAAGGGCCAATGCTTCATGTCGTCTTGGATTTTCGGATCGTTGTACTTCCGGCCGATCAGTCTTTTAGCGTCGAAAATAGTATTCGTAGGATTCATGGCCACCTGGTTTTTAGCAGCGTCTCCGATGAGACGTTCGGTGTCCGTGAAAGCCACATAGCTGGGTGTCGTCCTGTTTCCTTGGTCGTTGGCGATGATCTCTACCTTGCCCTGTTGCCACACTCCGACGCAGGAGTACGTCGTACCGAGATCGATTCCTACAGCAGGCATTTTGATATCTTTATACACACCGAAAAATACTAATAGCACAACTCAATAATTCACTAGTAATAACCGCGCTTTAAACACGTTAATATATCGCTCGTAACTCGAGTGAAAACTTTGCTTCAGGAGCAGTTGGTCGTTAGTCGTCACAATAGCTCTGATACGAGTAAACTGAGGGGAGAGACCCGGCGCCGAGTTTATATATCCCGCTGGTGGAATAATCTCGAAAGTTCTAGAAGCCTGGGTCCCTCTGCTTGCTTCTAGAACCTTCCCGCCGTTTGAATAACACAACCTTCTCGAATTTTCTACTACATTCACAATCGCCCTTTCTTACTTTTGATCTTATTTTAGCTCAATAAACGTAATAATTGTTATTCCAGGAATGTTTCTAATGAAATGACTTTTTAAAGTTCATGACAAACTGAACCAGAAATACAAATTTCACACCTCTACCTATAGTAGTTCATAGGATATACGAGCCTAAAGTTTTGTTATTTCGTCACTGACTGGCAGACTCATTATAATTCTAAGCACTTTTAAGAATCCTAGAAACTTGAAATGTTGTACAATATACCTAGATATAGTTTATTGTGCAAATAAATAAAAAATTGGTCCGAGACAACTCAGACAAACTTTCTTATATAAGAGTTAATAATTCCTTAGCCCAGTGTTTCCCATTTACTAGTTTTCATATGTACATTTAATTATTACTGGCCATTTCATTAAAATATACCATAAAAATAACTTCTCCCGGGCGGGGAATCGAACCCGGGCTCTCTCCGTCCGCGTTTCAAGCTATTTTCTTTGGAACTAGATTTTTCCCGGGAAAACGGCTTATATTGTTAGATTCGTATTTAAATGGACTACATTATAGAATTTTTTTTATCAAAAATAGTCGGAACCGTTTTCGAGAAATTTTTTTTTTGTGTTTTTTCATAGTTTTTTGGGGGTAGCGCACCCAAATTAAGAGCTGAAATTCATTTCTCGATTTCGCCTCAGGGTATGATTTTTCTGAACATGTATGCCAAGTTTCGTCAAAATTGGCCCAGTAGTTTAGGCTCCAGGCCTCTGCACAGACGACAGACATTTTTTAAAAACCACTTTTTTGGACTCAGGGGACCTCAAAACGTGTAAATCCATCAAAATCGAATGTTCGCGCCATCACAATACTTTCTCTTTACATGAGAAAGTAAAAAATCTGAAAAATCTGGCTATTCAAAATATTGTAAAAAATGGCAAACATCGCCACTAAAGCTACCTAGTAGAGAACTTTAAAACTAAAAAGTGATTTTAAGAACATTCGTTGAGGTTGATTTGACAGTATTGATTGACAGTCGACAGTTCTCTTAAGTGCAAGTTATCTAAAGTTCCCGCCGTTAGAATAACACAACCTTCTCGAATTTTCTACTACATTCACAATCGCCCTTTCTTACTTTTGATCTTATTTTAGCTCAATAAACGTATATAATTGTTTAGCGTAAGACGCTTAAAAACAAACG
>KZ654423.1:7000-18582 GCA_001010745.2 Gerris buenoi
TATATATATAGTAGGCTTGTTGGAATAACTCAATTAGCCCAAAGTTAATTAAAAGTTTATCACCTTTTTGGTTAATGTAGTTATCATAATTTAAATACATTCACTATTTTTGATACAATAACATGAGGAATATTTTCATATGAAGATATCTCATCAAAAGTGTCTGTCTCTGAAAGTGTCTGAGACTAACTCAATATTGTAAAAAAAAAGACTTAATGAGTTCTTCCACTCAAGCCTGCAATAAAAATACACAATTTGAAAACTTTTATTCATTTTTCTTTGAAATATGAATACATTTTTACTGTCATCGTTTAATACGTAATGTGTGATATTTTTAGGTTCCCATCTAAATGGAAAGTGGATTAAACATTGATAGCGTCGTTAGTACCTCATAAAAAAGTCCACTTAAAAACATGCGTTTAAAAAAACAAAAAAAAAAAATAAAATAAAAAAAAAAAATAATAATAAAAAAGTTGTTGTGAATTTCAGTACTAAGTCTAAGTTCGTTTGGGAGCGTCGTCCGTCAAAGATTCCACGAACGACACTCGTGCATACATGAGCTTAAAATTTCAAATTGGAATTTTAGAACTAAGGTTCTTTTTTTTAACTATTTTTTGGGACAAACATTTATTAAAAATACATTTTTTTTTTTTTTTTTAGTATAACCAACAGCAAGCTTGCTATTAAGTGTTAAAGAGAGTCAAATCCATTTACTCGTATCTTAACGTTTTAAAAAGGGAAAAGAACGTAAAAAAAATGATCCATACAAAAATCGTTGTAAATTTTATAATCTATGACAATTATAACCCAAGGTCATTCAAAGCTAAAACTTTGTTTCTTTCTAGTGGTATAGGTCTTAATATAATATAAAGTCTAATATATATATAAAAAAAAATCGGATACATCCTTTTAAATAATATTTATACACTAGTTTTATAATATTAACTTATAATTATAAGTTTATAATGTTAACTTTTTTATTTTCCGGGCGGCACAACTGGAAGTAAGGACTAATTATTCAATTTTTTCTGGTTTCAATTCTCTAGTTTAAATACTCTGGGCGCTACGATGATAACATACATACAGACGCAATGCTGAAAACCACTCAGGAGGTCTTAAAAACACCCAAAATGGATAATTCAGTTAAAAACTCGAAAAAAAAAATTGGGTGAAAACAATACTTTTCCTACAATAGGTGAGGAAAAGTAAAAATTTATCTGCATGACCTTGGCAAGTTCAGATTGATAAATTGGCTGAGCTGTTCAATATGGTTAAATTATGACTGAATCTATGAAATTCAAACATGTAAACACCAATTCAATGAAATTGTTCATTGCTATAACCGATGGGATTTAACAAAGAAAGAAATTGAACTAATTCAAGTTTACATTCAATCTGATTTAATGTCTCTTTTGTAACACAGTGTAAATTTCTCGCTCAATGTTGTTTTCATTTTGGTGTAATGGAAGGTTTTCGGCTGCATAGGTTATGTTAATGGTTTTTTGCAATATTTTGATTAACATTTACCGATTCAATTTGATTGCTCCATCCAATCAAAACAGAGGCGTTTAATTTGATTGAATAGTGTGTCGTTCAATCATATTGAACAATGAAATTGAAACGTCTAAACCCACCTTAACCTGTCACTTGTATAACCCTTTATATAAATTTAATTAGAGATGTTGAGTTTTTACTTCCATGAAAATGGAAGTATGGTGATACCCTAAAACGTGATTCCGAGGTCTCTATGAAGGAGGGGTCTTGAGAACCCGGGGTATCATAGAAATCCGTTTCATATACATGTATGTCTGTCGGAGCTACAGTCACTTAGAATAGAATAGAATAGATTTTTATTTGTATAAAAACATCAGTTTTGTACAAATGGAGTCGCTTTTGTTTACATTCTTGTTTATTTTTTTTTTATTTTATTTTATTTTTTTTGTTATTACATATAATGAAATAAGAGAAAGCTGTTATTAAAAAAGATAAAACATAAAAGTTTACTTCACATTTAATTATAAACATTGTAAACATTATTTACAATGTTAACATGTTAACATTAATTATAAACATTGCGCAAAACAATAACTGTTTAACCCTGTTATTAGTAAGATAAACATAAAGGAAAAATGATAAAATGAATAATAATTAGATTGAAAAAATAAGCTTGCCTCTTTGTTTTTTATAAATGTGTTTTCTCTTATGAGAATAATTTCTATGATACATAATCTTTAAAGTATATTTCAGCGTAATTAAAATCATAAAATAAATATTTCTATTAGAAAAGTAAAATTAAAATTAAAATTCACAACTAAAATTATAATTCGCTTTTTTATTTTGCTGTTTATATACGGCTCACTCATTTAACAAGAAGGACCTCAGTTTTAAAATGTTTATAAAAAAGTAATAAAGGTGCTGCCCGTAGGAAGATTGGGAAGTATTTATTAAAGATGCTACGTTCGTTGAATCGTTGAAATTGGTGTCTATGAGGTGGGTTGGAAGGAAGTATTCTCTTTGAGGGGCGTACATGGGGCATCTAAGCAACAAATGGGCCAAGTCCTCAGCCTCGTGTAAGTCACACAGAGTACATTCCTCGTTGCTATTAATCTTGTACATTATCCCGTTAAATGATATTTTAATTATCCCAAAGCCGGAGGTTCGGATTTGAGCTAAAACTTTCTGCATTTTAAAGTTAAGGCCATAATTAAGATAGTTAGTGGAACCATTTTTAGAGCAGTGGAGGATGTGGTAAAAATTATTGTACGATGAATCTTGTATCCTTTTGAAATCTTCCTTCTCAAGTTTAGTCTTGTATTTGTCTATTATCTCTCTTATTGTGATGTTATTTGTATGCCCGTTAAAAAGTCGGTCTAATTCATAACCACCTATATTATTTACAATATCTTTGACCTGAGTATACCAATTAAATTTATTTGTGTTTGACGGAACCTTATCAAGGTATTTAAGCCGCTCGAGGCAGACTCTCAGTATATTATTTTCATCTAGCGACTGTATGCGGTTATACCAATTTAGGGCTAATTTCAAAATATATTCTGAGATGTGAGGGATTCCAAATTCCGCGCGGATCATGTAGTGGGGGACGTTTCTTTTTAGAGAGAAGTAGTTTTTAAAAAAATAATTTTGTGCGGTCTCCAGGTCTTCGAAATATCGTAGAGCCCAAATAGCAGCGCCATAAGTAAGTGTTGATCGAACACAACTGTTGTAGGTTTGGAGAACAGCTTCGAATGACTTGTTCTTTGCAAGTGCCAGAGTTTCACGTAAAGCTCCTGCTGCGGCTCTACTTTGGGAGATAGTTTGTTTTGCTGCAGCCTGGAATACTCCTTTTTTTGAAAAACAAACACCTAAGTAATTAAATTTAGTAACCTCTTCTAATTCTTTTCCGTTATAGTTAATTTTTATATTCTTGTGTTTTGTTTTCCCTTTGCTAAATCGTAAAACCTTTGATTTGTCTAAATTAACTTCTAACTGGTTTTCTTCGCAATATTTATGGAGAACGTTTAGCGCTTTATTCATTTCCAGTTCCGATTCTGAGATAATTGTGAGATCGTCTGCGAATAGTAGAAGAGAGATCGACTTAGTGCCATTAACACTAACCCCTTTAATGTTGTTTATTGCAAAGTAGTTTTCGATGTCTGCGATAAAAATATTGAATAATAACGGCGACAAGATTTCACCTTGTAATAGGCCTTTAGAGATGTTTATAGGGTTTGAAATTTGATTATTGTATCTGATATTTGTAGAAGCAGAGTCATAAACATTCCTGATTATATTAATTATCTTCGCATTAATTCCCATGTTCTTTAGTTTCATAAATAGCAACTTGTGGTTGACGTTGTCGAATGCTTTACGGAAGTCGATAAAGGTGGCTACGATCTTTCTCTTTGGGAGTCTCAGGTGGTTTTGGACGACAGTGTTTAAGATAAAGATATTGTCCAAGCATCCCTTACCTTTTCTGAAACCTGACTGTATATCGGGGACTATGCCGTGTGTTTCAGCCCAATTACTAAGCCGGATGTTAATTATCGATGTAAAAAGTTTTGCAATAGAGTTAACCAGTGAAATACCTCTGTAATTATTGAGATCATCTTTTTCGCCTTTTTTATAAATTAGAGTAGTTATGACCCGCGACCATTCTTTCGGTACCATCTCTGTCTCCAAGATCTTATTAAATAAAGCTGTCATATAAAGCAACCAGTTGCCAGGCAAATATTTATAAAACTCATTGCTGATATTATCAGACCCTGGTGTCGAATTATTTTTCGATTTGGCTATAGCTTGAGTGATTTCCTCCATTGATATGGGATCCTCTAGTAATGGGTCCCGATAACGTTTTGGTAGCATATTATTTTCTTTATGTGATGAGTAATTGGTGATGTCGCCCGAATCAGAATAAAGGCTAATATAAAATTCTTCCCAAGCGTGTATATCAATATTTATGGAGTTATTAGATGGTTTATTTTTAAATTGATTTAAGGTTCTCCAAAAAGTAATAGAGTTGTGTATATTTGATAAAGCCTCTATAACAGAATCATTATATTTTTTCTTTTTTGAACGAATTAATTGTCTAAATTTTTTTGCCTCAAGTGCACAATTTGCTTTAAGGGGTTCCACAAATTTTTGTTTTTTGCATTGTCGTAGGTTTTTATTGAGAGCTTGTTTTTTTGTTCGACACTCTATATCATACCATGGCTTGTAGGTTTGTTTCACAGTTATCTTAGAACAGAGAAGTTTGTGCATGCCCAATTGTTTTGCTGTTGATTTTATTGTGTTAACCAGGTTATCGTGCAGTTGATCTATAGAGAGGCCTGGGTTGAAGACTACGGATGGGGAGTCTTGCATTATTTCACAATAAATATCCTTTCTAGTTTCATCCCAAATATTCTTTTCAGTTTTTCTCGTAACTACATTTAAAGTATTCTTAGGTTGGATCATATTTAGGGTTAAGTGAATAGGTAAGTGATTGATAAAGGATACATGTGTCCATACCTCCATATCTTTTACTATAGGTAGCTGTTGGATTCTGCACCAAATTAAATCTATTGTACTACCTCCTAGACTTGTGATGTTTGTTAAACTTCCTGGATTATCGGAGTGTGTTCGACCGTTCAATAAAACAAAATTATTTAATGCTAGCAGTTCTGTAAGCATTTTGCCTTTTTTATCATCCTTAGTATCCATAGATCTCCTAAACCTATTGACATTAGAATTGTTATCTTCTATTGGTAAGTTAAAATTCAGTTCACCAACTCTTGCATTGAAATCGCCGCCTAGAATAAATGTTACCTCCGGGTATTTATCTATAATGGAGACTAAACTTTCATTAAAGAGGTCAATTATGTGTTCAAAATTAAGGGATGGCTTAAAATGAACCAACACAATAATAATAGGGTCCGGAACATCCCTCATAGTTATATAAAGAAAAAGCCAATACTCAGTTTTGTCCAAGATGTCGATTGTAGACTCTTTCCTTGCAAGTATGGACAGTCCTCCGCTGGCTCTTCCTCGACTCTTCTCTCTAACAGCTCTAGACGTTGTGATTCGATGATTCGGCAAATTAATGGGAGGCACTAGAATGTCGTTCGTTTTCCATGTTTCGCATAGGCAAATAATATCGGATTTAGTAAATGCATGGCTGTTCTCTAAGAAATTGGCATACCCATTACAGTTCCAATACGTGATAGAGGTTGGGAGGTAATAAGTGGTTAGATTAGGTGACCGTCACATTTGTTTCTTATTTTTCAAAGAAAGAATTATTTCAGTCAGATCTGCTCCACATATTTCAGAGATTTTTTTAACTCCGCATTTTCCTTTATAGAGAAGGTCGAAGTCATCATCGAGCACGAAACGGTCGTCCCCTATTTTAAGGTGTTCGAATATTACATTTGCTTTGATGCCGGTCTTTGAAATTATTTATTTTCTCAAAAAGAATAATTTAGATCTTTTCTTTCTGGTAGCTTCATTAAAATCTCTTTGAATACTGTAGTTGGTACCTGTTAACAATTTACAGTTGCTCAGTATTTTCTGTATGTCTTGGTCCCTGGGGAAGTTTACAATGATTAGTGGAGTATTTTTATCTTTTATTTTAACGATGTGGACTCTGTTGATCAAAATTTCGCAATCAAGTTTCAGTTTGTTCTTACAAAAGTCGGATATAATTGTAGATGCCTGGGATGACTCGTCCAGGGGAATACCTTTAAAGACGAGGTTGTTTCTTTTTACTTCATTTTCTAATTTATGAACTGTGTTTATTAGTTCTTTATTGGAGTTTTTTAGTTTTATTATATCCTCCTTGATTACTTTATTTTCCTGTGAAAGGGCATCTAACCTTGACACAATTAAGTTTATATCTTCCTTGTTGGCTAGGTTTTGGTTTTTCCGATCAAGCAGTTGTTCTAACTGAGCATAATCTAAAGCCATTTTTTTCTTTGAAGTCGGAGGTTTTTGATTAGGAGAAGTAAGCGGCGAGGTTGATTCGGCTCTAGGTCGTTTGTTGTGATCTTTAAATGGAGTTTGTTTACTGTTTACTTTTAAGGCTGGGTTTATCGAGTTGTTATCTTCAGGTTGATAAAGACTACTATTGTGATTCAATAGTAAATAGTAATTTCACTATAACATTCGAACGGTAGTTTGACAGTTGTAGATGGTGTGGGGTTTTAAGATCAAGATCAAGGATATATCCCCCTCTATAACACTGACAGCATCACGCATGCGCACTTCAAGAATCAGAGTTCAACACTCAACACGTCTCTTTTCACTACAAACCAGCTAATTTATTTTTTAAATATGCGTTTTTTTGTTTTTTCCAATTTTACGATTAAAAGAGTTTATAAGTGAAGTTTTCTTTGAACAAAAAGCTTCATGTATATTAACAGTACTTAGTACACAAAATCACAGTGATACAGGTTTTTTTACGACTTTAAAAACAAGAAAAATAGCGATTTGCACGGAGCCGATGTTAACCACACGGCGTCAAGGACGCGACTCCAAGTCTAAATTCCTCCAAGCTACAGTCACTTAAGCAAGAAATCGGTCTGCCGACGATAACTTCAGTAGGCTTTATTTGATTTCAATTTCCTTTGGGGTATATTGTTTCCTATATAGTAGATCAACTATATAGACCAATAAGTTTATTGTCTTCCATCTATAAAGTATTCAAGGGAGTAATAACGAGGAGGTTATCAGCTAGAATTGATGAATCATTAAGTTGCAACCAGACAGGCTTCAGAAGAAACTTGACAACATTCTCACTATAAAACAGCTAATTAGAAATGCCAAAGAGTACGATATGGCACTCGTCTTAATATTCATTGATTTTGAGAAGGCGTTTGACTGTCTATCAAGAAAAGAAGTAATAAGGGCTCTAGAAGTTTGCCAAATCGAGAAAGAGTACATTGAAATATTCCAGTACATTTTCGATAATACAAGCCTGGAAATAAAAATCAGGAAACTAATCAGGTTGGTCTAAAGCTAAATAAATATTCCAGTACATTTTCGATGATAAAAGCCTGGAAATAAAAATCGGGAGAACTAAACAGGTTGGTCTAAAGCTAAACATAGCAAAGTCCAAAGTTATGTCGTTTAATGACACACGAATTGTGGACATAAAGCTTGATGAAGGGAAATTGGAAAATGTCGACGAGTTCATATATCTCGGACAGCTGATATTGAAAGAGGGTGACATGAAAGAAGTTAGACGTAGAATAAACATGGGTTGGCACTGCTTCAGATAATGCATACATTTATTCAGGTCTGACGTAGAAATAAGCCTTAAGAAGAAGCTATGGACCACTTGCGTACTCCCGGTTATGATGTACGGTTCCGAAACATGGGTGTTGAGCGGAGATGTAATAAATAAATTGAGAGTAGATCAAAGGGGAATGGAGAGATGTATGCTCAGAATATCAAGAAGAGACAGGAAAACAAATAACTGTGTAAGAAGAGAACATCGTTGCAAGACATAGGAGAGGTTATATTAGAAAGGAAGTGGGATTGGGCTAGTCATATTGCAAGAACTGAGGACGGGAGATGGTCTAAATAGTTATTAGGATGGCACCCCTGGGAGAGAATGAGGAAGAGAGGCAGACCACCGACTCAATGGGAAGAAGAGCTGTAGAGGAGAGACGTGGCAGAGAGTTGCAAGCCAACGTACGGAATGACAACGTATGAAAAATGTATACAAGGATATTTGGTTATTCAAGCAATAAGAAAAAATAAAATATTAATAATAACAAAATAAGAGTAATAAATAATTATGAAATAATATGAATTAAATAAGTTATCAATAAAATAAATGTATGTATGGGTGTCTAAGTATAGATATACAGGGTGGTCTAAAAGTCTCTCCCCCCCCCCTCTTAACTTTTGAACGGTTTGAGATAAATTAATGAAACTTGGGGGATCTCTACCATGCCAAGGGAAGTTTGTTTTTATGCTATTACCCANAGCGATTTAAGTTTTTTTTTTACTATTTCGGAAGGGTTATTCTGCTATCTTTGCCCCCCTGTAGGGGGCAAAATATAGGTGATAGAAAAAATAGTTGCAAGTAAAAGTTTATTATTTTTCAACGTAGAATTCATATATGCTATCAAAAATATACGTTCCAATTTAAAATTTTGAAGTTGGGTGGTCTGGAGGCAATCTGGGCGGTTGCCCCTAGTGGGTAATAGCATGAAAACAAACTTCCCTTGGCATGGTAGAGATCCCCCAAGTTTCATTAAATTATCTCAAACCGTTCAAAAGTTAAGAGGGGGGGGGGAGACTTTTGGACCACCCTGTATGTTTATAAAGTTGAAGTTTTAAAATAATTATAGTGTTAATGAGGAGAAATATTTGTTAATCTATTTGGTAGATAGGAAGTAAGGTATTTATATTTATATGTCATATATGTATATTTATTTGTTTGTTGTTATTGAGAAGTTATTTCTTTGTTATCGCTGCTATTTATATTTTTGTTATTGTTTTGGTTATAGAATATTTATACACACATTATATTATAGTTAGATGATTGATATGTTGATGTATACAAGAACTATATTTATTCATGTATATAATCTCTGAGAGAGAAAAAACAAAAACAAACTATAATAATAATTAAGACCGACTCTATTGGATGTACTAGGCCTGTAAGCCTAGAAACCACGGCGTAAGCCGAGTTGCCAGAAGGAAAAAGGAAAAAATAATAAATTAATAACAAATAAAAATTTAATTTAAGTAGTGTCCAGAATGTACTTAGTATGTAATGTGTGCTGCGGATAGGTATTAACTCACAATAATTATAAAACACTTTGGATTAATGGTTATATTGGAATAAGAAACACGACTGGGGTGGAGTGGTTAGATGTAGCGACTCAGTACGGAATTGGAGGTTGGAAGGTTAGAGCTGGACTGTAAAGCACAAGGTTTGGAACACAAGTAAAGTGGGTATTGTAACATGGGTTTTAAGGGGGTATTCATAAGTTACTGGAGGGGATAGAAGTGAGGGAGGAGAGAGGTGGGATAAGCATGATTTCAGCTGACAACATTAAATACAAAGGATCCGTTGATGCCAACAGAAAACATAGCCACTTCTCAACAATATGTATATATATATTTGTTTTCTACGGCAATAAATGGTAATCTAATCTAATCTATATAGTAGATTGTACCTATACTTTTTGAGCTCAATCGGACAAGCGGTTCTGGAGATATTGGCATTTTAGTGTTTTTTAAGATTTCGGAACCAAATTGCGGGTAAACTGTAAGTCGTAAGTCGTATCGAAAAGCGGATAGCACCAGCGGTAACTGATTTTAAAAGATCTACAACTTTGGTCATATGACTTTTTGTGTAGGACCATCCCTTCTACCTTAAATAGAGACATGATTTTTATTGTGTTTATATTATCATTATTATTTTTGTTGCAACACTATAATCAAATTAGCTGTTTGTACGATGTAGTTTATACAGAGTTCTCTCTTGCTCACGTATTGACACGGCAAAATTTCATGGAAGTCATAAGTGGGATTTCCACACCGGTACTTTTTTTAACCTCTCTAGTCATTATTATAAATTGGAGGTAAGACAGTATTGTGAATGGAAAACTAAATTAAGTTATGCCCCTTTACCTAAATTCTATTATTAAATAACTTTTTGACCATTAAGGAAATTTTGCTTTATAAAGGTCCCCATACACCATCAAATATTTTTGCGCAACCCTGATGTCTAGCAAATATAGGCCTTACACGTCATAATATGTTTGCGCAAACATCAAGCAGCCCCATACACGGTCAAAATGTTAGCGCAAACATTTTGACCCTGTATGGGGGCATTACGTCAGCTACTCTTTTGTGTGTTAAATTTATCTATCCACTAACGCGATAACAAGATAAATCTTCTACACATTTAAAATAAAATTTACTCTTACACTATAAGGTTTAAAGAGTGATTTATCGTTGGAGTAAACCATCTACTAAATATGCAATTAAAACTGTTCCACGTGTGTATTTTATGGCTCTTAAAATGTTTTACATGTTCGTTTGTTGAATTTGTATGTTTCAGATTGTGGTAAGCATAATTTGGTCTGTACTGGATAGACCTAAAGCTATTCATCATTACCCAACTAGAGAATCCAACCTACTGGTGTGTTCTAGTTATGTGGATGCATCCTACATGATAGCCTTTGCCTACCCTATCTTCTTGATTCTGGTGTGCACTGTTTATGCCGTTCTAACCAGGAATATACCGGAGGCTTTCAATGAATCAAAACACATCGGTAAGAATCAGTAGAAGTTTTATCTTACTAGCTAATAAAAGTACAGAAGTAAAAACAATGTTTTGTTACTAATTTTTTTTTATTAGTCTAGTCATTCTAGGCGAAAAAAAGGTGGAACCTCTTAAAAAATACTGGTAAACATTTTTTTTTTTGCAAATACCTTTATTTTGACACTACAAATAACGTCCAGAAAGTCCATTGCAAAATGTTGTATGCTAAGCGAATTATTCAAGGTTATAGGTCAAAAAAATCAGTTTTTTGCAAATATCTCGTTTTCTATTGATTGTACGATAATTTTAGTTATTAGAAAAATTGTTCATCAGAAAATTACCTACAAAAAAGATTATTTATACATTTTATGCACAACCAATAGTTTTCGAGATATAAACCCAAGAGAGAATGAAGTACACAATAAATTGTTCCACAACCATTTTTGAGGTCAAAAACAAGGCGCATTTATTTTAACATTGTTTCCTCGGCACTTCTTTAGATTGTTACTCTCCTCATAAAGAAAACCGAGGGGAGTAACAATCTAAAGAAGGAGTACGGATCAGATTGTTCTTCTTCAAAATGTTACTCCCCTTTTAAAACCAGAAGTGGGATATTCCTTTGTCCCAAAGTACATTGGACTAACATCACTTTGTCTTAATAGTTATTTAGTTAGTCATTTATATTCTAAAAATACATAAGGGAGTAACAATCTGAATAAGTACCGTTTCCTCTTTAAGCCTGATTCATACTTTTCAATTACGACATTTCTTCTTAATTTTGTTCCTTTTAATTCACTTCATCTTCTTCTTTTTCTTCATTATT
>KZ654424.1:15351-29268 GCA_001010745.2 Gerris buenoi
GAACACAGCATTTTCTGAATCTTTTGACCATAGTAAAAGGAAATTTATGTCGGTGAATTTAAAGAAAACAACAAATTATAATTAGGCTTCGAAAATGATTCACACAATTCTTTAAGTACTGAAACATTTAGTAAAATAAAAACCGTCAACAATCCTTTTAATTATCTAAGACCAAAATAAACCACTGTCATTTTTCTTTTGCCCCCCTTTTTCTTGAAATTATTGAGAGCAGCGCATTCTATGAGCCGTTGCACAAACTATTTTCCAAGTTTTGTGTCGTCATGATGGGACACGGGATTTTTCAACGAATGCCACCCCCCTGTTATATATGTACATAATTTATATATAAATAATTTCAATCTAACAAACATTTTTATGGATTTACCGTTGAGAATGTAATGTAGTCTGCTTTTATGTCAAGGTAGGCTGCAGATAAGTGTGGCGGATATAGTGATCTGACCAACATGATCCTGAGAGATCTCTTCATTCCTTCAGGCCAGTGGTACCAGTTAGTGAAGTATAGCTCTTCACGAAACTTCTCTCCCTGTAAACAGTGTCAATTTACAAATAACCAAACAAGAAACAAGGTTCTAAAATGGAACAGGGTCTTAAAAAAGTTGTTTTCCAGGTAGTAATCACTGTCTGGTATTATAGCTTTGATAGAATAAATAACCATATGGTGGAGAGGGGGTACATTATAGGTAAATTGGAGGAGTCTCTCAGTGTAATAAGAAACATTGAAGATGTGTTAAGCACAATGTTGCACAATTCGTAGGTTGCGGTTCGTGCCGTAGGTTGCGCACTTCTGGTCTAGATAATTGCATGTACCGCACGATTCATAATACGTATTCAATTTGTACAAGGACTGTAGCCAAAAATCTTGCCCCTTAGATCTGCAATAATCCTAGAGTCATTAAGTTTGTCAACCAGAAAAATTTAACGATAGAAGGTTTACATATGGCAGAACATGTGGAAGAGGGTTTACATATGGCAGAACCTGTGGAAGAGGGTTTACATAGGAGAGAATCTGTGGAAGAGGGTTTACATATGAGAGAATCTGTGGAAGAGGGTTTACATATGAGAGAATCTGTGGAAGAGGGTTTACATATGAGAGAATCTGTGGAAGAGGGTTTACATATGAGAGAATCTGTGGAAGAGGGTTTACATATGAGAGAATCTGTGGAAGGTGACATGTACGTGATAAAAGAAGATGGTTTACACGTGTTAGATTCAGTGGAAAATTGTATGCTAGATATGGAATCAAAAGAATATGGTTTACGTATGGTGGAATCTATGGAAGCTTGTATGCAAGAGATGGGATCAAAAGAAATTGGTTTACAAGACTCTATGGAAGAGGTCGGACAAGAGTCTACGGACGGGTGTATACAAGTGTTGTTATTACACAAAATAGATTCTATGAAGAAAGGTATTACAGATCAGGCACAGTGTATACAAAAACTAAGGCTGGAGTTAAAGGTTGCGGAATAAAAAAATTACGAGACAAATCTGCAAGATTCACTCGATCAATTTTATTTCATTTTAAAAATTTTATAAGCTAGGTAAAAAGTTATATTTTGTAAAATTGTAACCGTTGTACTTGTGAAATAGATCTCAAAATTATAACATGTGTTTTTATTGTGTTTATCCAGTTCCTTTACATTTTGCAAAACTACATGGTTACATTCAGTTACCGTCTAAACTCTAAACACTGTGCCGTAAACATTATGTTCCCAGTCAAGAAATCTTTTAAATTCTCCGGTATGAAAGACAAGATTGAATATTCCTGGGTATTTTTTTTTTGTCTTGCTTCTGTACCAGGGCCAGGAGATTTGAAGTTTCCTAAGGAGTTGACTATCACTACACCAGAAAGGACTTTTCAACGTATAATGCACATTCCCAGTAACATGGTTGAATACGATGTCACCACATAACAAGAGGAATACTAAATAATTAAACTTAAACGTTTACATACCTGTACTTTTATCAATTGACTAAAATGGCAGATGAACCAGATAAGAAGTAGATCCAATATTCCTACCGCAGTAAAGATCACTTTCAACGTGAAATCACCTATGTCCTAAGCGTAAAGATAGAAACAGAACAACTTTGATTGAATGAAAGTGGTTACA
The DNA here is from genome assembly GCA_001010745.2 of Gerris buenoi. Lineage (NCBI taxonomy): Eukaryota > Metazoa > Arthropoda > Insecta > Hemiptera > Gerridae > Gerris > Gerris buenoi. Next base: position 17,481 of record KZ654424.1, read on the forward strand.
GGTAGAAAGATATGGTTAAGCCTAGTTTGCACGGGTCGAGTATTTTAGTAGTGTAGCCCCGGTCGTGTAATTTAGTCAGTGTCAAGTTATATACATTTAGTAAAAAACAAAGTGTCCAAAGGAATCTAGTACTAAATAACTAAAGTCATCTACTAACATACTCGATCCGCGCAAACTAGGCTTTAAAGCGGTTTAAAGGCAGTTAGAAGTAGTAAGAGGTTTAATTGTAGGTAGAAGCGGTTAGAGAGGTTTAATTGTAGATAAAAGTGGGTAGAGAGATTTAATTGTAGGTAAAGTGGTTAGAGAGGTTTCTCTCTAAGATGAAAAAGCGCATTTGCGGAGTAACCGATGGACGTAGAAGGTTAAAACCTACATGGGACCAACAACAAGCTCAAATTTACCAACCATCAAAATTTCATTAAAAAAAGAATAAAATTGTTTAAGATACTTGTATATCTTGGTTCGCATAAATTTCAAACGACATGCAGTCAGGAGAACCACAAATGTTCCTTTATGTCTGAAACAGATTTCTTTCCAAGAGTTTAGTAACAGTGAAACTTCTTGGGTAAAATGAAATTGTATCTAACCAAGTTTGTGATTCGAGACTCGTCTAAGTGAAAGATTTTGTTATAGGTTAATCAACTGCCGGCTTCTTAAAATCATTCACTTGGACAAGTCTCGATCCACTGACCTCTGATTCAGCTGGCATAAGTGCTAACCATTTATTGTAAAGAAATAATGACAAAATTAACTTACAATGACAGCTAAACATAAGGCGGGTCCAACAAATACGGCTGCACAAGTCAAAGCCATGGTTATAGTCAATAATATTATTTTGTTAACATTTTTCGTAAATCTGCAACATATAATAAGTCCTCAACATTATTATAAAAGTGACTAACATGCATTTTTTTGACATTTCATGTTTAGGCTATGGTACATACAGCAAAAAGCGTTATTGTTAACTAAAAACTCAGAGAAGTGTAACAGATTAGTAGAAAGCTATAGGAGGTGTGCAATCCAGTCTCCAGCTGTAGGGGCCTCTCCTACCGCGCTTCTCAGGGCCGAAAAGAGTTTAACTGGTACCAGGGAACTAGGTACTCGCAGGAGGTAGTCGTATTTGCTTTAGATGTTGCACTAGGCTAGAGACTAGGCGGACTTAGCCGACGAAGCGACAGTTCGGGTACTTACCGGTCTCCCCCACCCTATAGCTCACATCTAGTTTTGATCTCCTAGTAGAGCATGTCTTCAAAGCCTTTCTTATCTCTGTCTCAGTCACGCTCTGTTTTTTCTCCCACGTTCTTTATTCTCCCTTGGCTTCTTCATTATAATTGTAAAGTAATTTTTTGGTGTCCTACAGGATTATGTGATCAGCAAAGTTTGTCCGCGAAAGAAAAAAAGGAGCCGGTATGGTAGCCATGATCCATCCATATTTGAACCATCTATTCAAATGTTTAAATAAAATAAAATTATAAATAAATAATATGTATAAACCTAGTAAACTTTATTTATAAAAATTAATCATTAGTCTTAACTTATATGGACAAATATCTCTAATTGTAAGTTATATGTTTTATAATTCGAACTAAGTTCTAATTATAATGTAAACTTAGACAGAATTAGTGGGTAGGCCAAAAATCAATTTGATGTTAGTCTGTAAGTTGCTGTAACCACTTCGGTTTCAAGAAACATTTATATGACTAACCTATCAATATCTCACTTACCTATCTCCATAACCTATCAATATCTCACTTACCTATCTCCATAACCTATCAATATCTCACTTACCTATCTCCATAACCTATCAATATCTCACTTACCTATCTCCATAACCTATCAATATCTCACTTACCTATCTCCATAACCTATCAATATCTCACTTACCTATCTCCATAACCTATCAATATCTCACTTACCTATCTCCATAACCTATCAATATCTCACTTACCTATCTCCATAACCTATCAATATCTCACTTACCTATCTCCATAACCTATCAATATCTCACTTACCTATCTCCATAACCTATCAATATCTCACTTACCTATCTCCATAACCTATCAATATCTCACTTACCTATCTCCATAACCTATCAATATCTCACTTACCTATCTCCATAACCTATCAATATCTCACTTACCTATCTCCATAACCTATCAATATCTCACTTACCTATCTCCATAACCTATCAATATCTCACTTACCTATCTCCATAACCTATCAATATCTCACTTACCTATCTCCATAACCTATCAATATCTCACTTACCTATCTCCATAACCTATCAATATCTCACTTACCTATCTCCATAACCTATCAATATCTCACTTACCTATCTCCATAACCTATCAATATCTCACTTACCTATCTCCATAACCTATCAATATCTCACTTACCTATCTCCATAACCTATCAATATCTCACTTACCTATCTCCATAACCTATCAATATCTCACTTACCTATCTCCATAACCTATCAATATCTCACTTACCTATCTCCATAACCTATCAATATCTCACTTACCTATCTCCATAACCTATCAATATCTCACTTACCTATCTCCATAACCTATCAATATCTCACTTACCTATCTCCATAACCTATCAATATCTCACTTACCTATCTCCATAACCTATCAATATCTCACTTACCTATCTCCATAACCTATCAATATCTCACTTACCTATCTCCATAACCTATCAATATCTCACTTACCTATCTCCATAACCTATCAATATCTCACTTACCTATCTCCATAACCTATCAATATCTCACTTACCTATCTCCATAACCTATCAATATCTCACTTACCTATCTCCATAACCTATCAATATCTCACTTACCTATCTCCATAACCTATCAATATCTCACTTACCTATCTCCATAACCTATCAATATCTCACTTACCTATCTCCATAACCTATCAATATCTCACTTACCTATCTCCATAACCTATCAATATCTCACTTACCTATCTCCATAACCTATCAATATCTCACTTACCTATCTCCATAACCTATCAATATCTCACTTACCTATCTCCATAACCTATCAATATCTCACTTACCTATCTCCATAACCTATCAATATCTCACTTACCTATCTCCATAACCTATCAATATCTCACTTACCTATCTCCATAACCTATCAATATCTCACTTACCTATCTCCATAACCTATCAATATCTCACTTACCTATCTCCATAACCTATCAATATCTCACTTACCTATCTCCATAACCTATCAATATCTCACTTACCTATCTCCATAACCTATCAATATCTCACTTACCTATCTCCATAACCTATCAATATCTCACTTACCTATCTCCATAACCTATCAATATCTCACTTACCTATCTCCATAACCTATCAATATCTCACTTACCTATCTCCATAACCTATCAATATCTCACTTACCTATCTCCATAACCTATCAATATCTCACTTACCTATCTCCATAACCTATCAATATCTCACTTACCTATCTCCATAACCTATCAATATCTCACTTACCTATCTCCATAACCTATCAATATCTCACTTACCTATCTCCATAACCTATCAATATCTCACTTACCTATCTCCATAACCTATCAATATCTCACTTACCTATCTCCATAACCTATCAATATCTCACTTACCTATCTCCATAACCTATCAATATCTCACTTACCTATCTCCATAACCTATCAATATCTCACTTACCTATCTCCATAACCTATCAATATCTCACTTACCTATCTCCATAACCTATCAATATCTCACTTACCTATCTCCATAACCTATCAATATCTCACTTACCTATCTCCATAACCTATCAATATCTCACTTACCTATCTCCATAACCTATCAATATCTCACTTACCTATCTCCATAACCTATCAATATCTCACTTACCTATCTCCATAACCTATCAATATCTCACTTACCTATCTCCATAACCTATCAATATCTCACTTACCTATCTCCATAACCTATCAATATCTCACTTACCTATCTCCATAACCTATCAATATCTCACTTACCTATCTCCATAACCTATCAATATCTCACTTACCTATCTCCATAACCTATCAATATCTCACTTACCTATCTCCATAACCTATCAATATCTCACTTACCTATCTCCATAACCTATCAATATCTCACTTACCTATCTCCATAACCTATCAATATCTCACTTACCTATCTCCATAACCTATCAATATCTCACTTACCTATCTCCATAACCTATCAATATCTCACTTACCTATCTCCATAACCTATCAATATCTCACTTACCTATCTCCATAACCTATCAATATCTCACTTACCTATCTCCATAACCTATCAATATCTCACTTACCTATCTCCATAACCTATCAATATCTCACTTACCTATCTCCATAACCTATCAATATCTCACTTACCTATCTCCATAACCTATCAATATCTCACTTACCTATCTCCATAACCTATCAATATCTCACTTACCTATCTCCATAACCTATCAATATCTCACTTACCTATCTCCATAACCTATCAATATCTCACTTACCTATCTCCATAACCTATCAATATCTCACTTACCTATCTCCATAACCTATCAATATCTCACTTACCTATCTCCATAACCTATCAATATCTCACTTACCTATCTCCATAACCTATCAATATCTCACTTACCTATCTCCATAACCTATCAATATCTCACTTACCTATCTCCATAACCTATCAATATCTCACTTACCTATCTCCATAACCTATCAATATCTCACTTACCTATCTCCATAACCTATCAATATCTCACTTACCTATCTCCATAACCTATCAATATCTCACTTACCTATCTCCATAACCTATCAATATCTCACTTACCTATCTCCATAACCTATCAATATCTCACTTACCTATCTCCATAACCTATCAATATCTCACTTACCTATCTCCATAACCTATCAATATCTCACTTACCTATCTCCATAACCTATCAATATCTCACTTACCTATCTCCATAACCTATCAATATCTCACTTACCTATCTCCATAACCTATCAATATCTCACTTACCTATCTCCATAACCTATCAATATCTCACTTACCTATCTCCATAACCTATCAATATCTCACTTACCTATCTCCATAACCTATCAATATCTCACTTACCTATCTCCATAACCTATCAATATCTCACTTACCTATCTCCATAACCTATCAATATCTCACTTACCTATCTCCATAACCTATCAATATCTCACTTACCTATCTCCATAACCTATCAATATCTCACTTACCTATCTCCATAACCTATCAATATCTCACTTACCTATCTCCATAACCTATCAATATCTCACTTACCTATCTCCATAACCTATCAATATCTCACTTACCTATCTCCATAACCTATCAATATCTCACTTACCTATCTCCATAACCTATCAATATCTCACTTACCTATCTCCATAACCTATCAATATCTCACTTACCTATCTCCATAACCTATCAATATCTCACTTACCTATCTCCATAACCTATCAATATCTCACTTACCTATCTCCATAACCTATCAATATCTCACTTACCTATCTCCATAACCTANGAGAAGATTGAATGACGGGAAGTGGTTCAAAATTGGGGTAATAGGTGTGCGATGAAACTAAAAAAGCAAAGAAATATGACGCCATTGTGTTTTATTATTATTATTATTATTTTGTTTTCTGTATTCTTCACCTTCTATGTGCAAAATTTGGAGAAGATTGAATGACGGGAAGTGGTTCAAAATGGTGGCAATAGTTGTGCGATGAAACTTACAAAGCAAATATATAAGACCAGTAAATAACAATAAAATAACGTTTTTTTTCAAGAAAATTCAAAAATATCACATTAATGCAATATTATCCGTGTGACCCCTAATCTGCAATTCTGAGTCTGAGCCCTCGGCCCAGAGGCTCAGGAATGCACACTAATCCTGAGGCTCAGGAATGCACACTAATCCTGAGGCTCAGGAATGCACACTAATCCTGAGGCTCAGGAATGCACACTAATCCTGAGGCTCTGGACTGCACACTAATCCTGAGGCTCTGGACCGCACACTAATCCTGAGGCTCAGGACCACACACTAATCCTGAGGCTCAGGAATGAACACTAATCCTAGTAATCCTTTGCTAAAGGGAAGATCAGATGGATTTTAAAGGTTTAGGAAGAAGTATTCTTAAAAAAGAACCATCACTCTATTTTTAAATAGAGCATAGATTTCTTAAATATTCTTAGAGGCCTATGTCATGGTAACAAATGTATCAGGACTGGTAGTTCCATACTGTTGTAACGAGTCAGTCATTCTGGCAGTGGTATTTGGATGTCAGAAGTAAGTACAGACACAAAGATGCCGAAACATCTGTCATATTTACCTTATAATCTCTGAATACCGAATAATAATTTGTCTCAAACATCGCTCGCAACAAGATTGAAAAACACGATCTTTGTACAAGTCGAAGTATTCCTCGTCTGTTGCCACGTAGGTCAAGACGTTCGTACGATCACCTGGCTGCAGTTTGTACATGGCTAGTGCATCCTCGTGCAGGGAACGAACCGAATCTATCAGGGAATCGTACTCATTTAATATTGAGTAGCATACTAGAAAAAATAACGGCACACAGGCAACGATGTACGAAGAGAAAAAATGAACTACGTATATTTCAAATACATACGCTGCTGCAAATCCCAGTGGATTGTCCGTTTTAAAAGGGAACCACAGAGGAAAAGGCAAACTGTAGGCTCGACCGTTTGACAAGTAATCGAATACAGGCGTGAAAACCATGTAACCAGCCCACATGGTCCATATTAAAGGCGCCCAGTATACGCGAGTGAATTTAAATGAAAACGTGTCATATAAGGATTGAACTTTCTGCCGTGGTTTTAACTCGACCCAATTAATAATTTGGTTGATGGCTCTCGTAGCTTGAAACCGATGGAGAAAAAATTCTACGTGATTGCCCAGAGCCATCAATGTACCTACACTGAAGTTAAGTAATACACTGAGCGACGTGATTTCTAGTTCCTCGTAAATCAGGGTAAAAATGAACAAGACGTCGAACAAAACGGCCCCAAGATACAACGAAATATTATAGCACACGAGTCGAATCACATGTTCAGGGTCGATTTTGTAAAAGAGCCCCCCGATAGATATTATAAACAGTCCGATCATATTATCAAGGAAACCGAACACACGTTCGTCGTAAGCCGGGTCTAAATCTACTTTCAACCCCTTGCACAACTTATCTTTCAGCGTGGTTCGAAACATTGTACAAAACGTCTCAATTAGACCTCGATAGACCTTTCCAAGGGAACCCTTGCAACACTCACTGAGTTTTACTTATGAAATATGTTTTAATAACACAATAAAAAAAGGTCAATTGATTCGACTTAATAATTAAAAAGACGTTTGGGAATTTATTATTTATTAAAGTTATCTTTATTATTGTTGAAATAAGATTACCTTTCCATGTTGATTATGAACTGCTTCTTAATTAAAAATGAACGAGGTTATATTAGCGAGGCTTTATATACAAGGGTCCCGGTAAATTATTCTAAAGTTTTTATTTGAGAGAAGTAATTAAACAAAACAAAACAAACAAAACAAACAGAACTAGATAAATCAATAGTCTATGCAAATGATTTCAGTAGGTACAACTTATTATTTTACTCGGACTTAATTAATACTCCGATTAAATTAATCCTTAGCAAAATTTTAATTCTCTATCATTTGTTGAAGAACTTTGCATGATACTCATCTACTGGTAAACCTACTACGATGTTGGTGGAAAATCCTCAAATTTTATGAGAATATTAGCCAACCATTGGCGGTGGGTGGTAGAGAATAATTAATATATTCTCAGTGGACTGTAGGTGGCGGCTGGTAACGGCGCGGCGTAAGCTATGACAGAGACCAAACATATAAGAAAGTAATAGAAGTATACAATTGGATGATACCTGTTGTTGGTAGACTATTTAGCGGTGTGCGGAGTTACCGTATTAATAGGAGCGAGTGCGGGAGCGGTGTCGGCAAATCTATCGTCTTAGACTCAAGACTAGCCCGGACTCGACTGTATCTTCGCGTTGCCCTTCCACACGTCTTTGTTTACATAATTATCTCACTGCTACCTTTAAAACCCCATAAACTCTTAACCAGTTGTTCCTACATACAACAGAGAAGCTCAGCAAAACCAATGGACAGTGAAAGAAACTTATCATCACCGCTTCTTTTGAAAGCATTTGATGCTGCACCGTCACTACTGATCGGAATTTCATCTTCACCTCTTTGCTGTTCGTGAGGTCACTTCACACTTAAGAAGGGAGGAGTTATATTTATATGAGTCACAGAGTCATATGTAACATGAGTCACAAGGTCTACAGCGTGGCCTCTTTGAGTCACAGAGTCATATGTAACATGAGTCACAAGGTCTACAGCGTGGCCTCTTTGAGTCACAGAGTCATATGTAACATGAGTCACAAGGTCTANCCTTCCTATCTCCATAACCTATCAATATCAATAACTCACCTTCCTGTCTCCATAAGCTATCAATATCTCACTTACCTATCTCCATAACCTATCAATAACTCACCTTCCTATCTCCATAACGTATCAATAATTCACATTCCTATCTCCATAACCTATCAATAACTCACCTACCTACCTCCATAACCTATCTCCATAACTTAATCTTAACCTACTATAGATTTATTTTTACAAATGTTACTCATTTTTTACTCGGTTTATTTATAATTGTATTTATTTCCAATCTCCAGTAAGTAGAAAAAGTTATGATTTTGGATTAGTTTAGAGGGACTAAAGTAAGTCTTCTTCCCTGAACTCAAAAAGTAGGGAGAAAAAGTACAAGTAGGGGAAGAAGTAAAGTCAGGGAGAAAAAGAAGGATTGCAAACTTAATTATTTTATTAATAGTAGACAAAGAATGGCTATACTGTTGTGAAGATGTTGAAATCAGGTTGGCGGCACTTCTTTTTCGACCTTATTTGTTATTTTGCGCTTTCATTGTTTAAATCTGCATCTAAATAACCTTCTATTTGAGTTTAATGGACAAATTCCCATGTGACGTCACTGAACAGTAATGTTAGCGCTTCTTGTGGCAAGAACTAAAAACAAAAAACAAATCTCATTTNTGAGTCACAGAGTCATATGTAACATGAGTCACAAGGTCTACAGCGTGGCCTCTTTGAGTCACAGAGTCATATGTAACATGAGTCACAAGGTCTACAGCGTGGCCTCTTTGAGTCACAGAGTCATATGTAACATGAGTCACAAGGTCTACAGCGTGGCCTCTTTGAGTCACAGAGTCATATGTAACATGAGTCACAAGGTCTACAGCGTGGCCTCTTTGAGTCACAGAGTCATATGTAACATGAGTCACAAGGTCTACAGCGTGGCCTCTTTGAGTCACAGAGTCATATGTAACATGAGTCACAAGGTCTACAGCGTGGCCTCTTTGAGTCACAGAGTCATATGTAACATGAGTCACAAGGTCTACAGCGTGGCCTCTTTGAGTCACAGAGTCATATGTAACATGAGTCACAAGGTCTACAGCGTGGCCTCTTTGAGTCACAGAGTCATATGTAACATGAGTCACAAGGTCTACAGCGTGGCCTCTTTGAGTCACAGAGTCATATGTAACATGAGTCACAAGGTCTACAGCGTGGCCTCTTTGAGTCACAGAGTCATATGTAACATGAGTCACAAGGTCTACAGCGTGGCCTCTTTGAGTCACAGAGTCATATGTAACATGAGTCACAAGGTCTACAGCGTGGCCTCTTTGAGTCACAGAGTCATATGTAACATGAGTCACAAGGTCTACAGCGTGGCCTCTTTGAGTCACAGAGTCATATGTAACATGAGTCACAAGGTCTACAGCGTGGCCTCTTTGAGTCACAGAGTCATATGTAACATGAGTCACAAGGTCTACAGCGTGGCCTCTTTGAGTCACAGAGTCATATGTAACATGAGTCACAAGGTCTACAGCGTGGCCTCTTTGAGTCACAGAGTCATATGTAACATGAGTCACAAGGTCTACAGCGTGGCCTCTTTGAGTCACAGAGTCATATGTAACATGAGTCACAAGGTCTACAGCGTGGCCTCTTTGAGTCACAGAGTCATATGTAACATGAGTCACAAGGTCTACAGCGTGGCCTCTTTGAGTCACAGAGTCATATGTAACATGAGTCACAAGATCTACAGCGTGGGAGACTTTCACAAAGATACGTGATAAGTAACATCTATCGATATGTGAGTTGAGTTCGACTACTTAACACTTATTTAACTCTCGTACTGGTCATTCCATTTCGACTATTATAAAACGTATCACTCCACTACACAAAACCCTCTGCATCTATAATATTGACATTTTACATGCCTGTATCAATTTGGCTTTAGACGATATCTTATATGAAGTTTGATTAAAATTACATTGGAACGTAATATATCGGTAAAAACGTTTTTTTCTCTATTTTAAACGTTTAGGTCCACTTTTAGTTTTAACGATCTTTACTAATTCATAGTGGTGTCGCTGTTTGTATACCAATTCCAATTTGCTCTGTTAATATGCATTTTAAAGGCAAACACTTTGGAATAATTTACCAGGAGCCTTGACTCGATGAGAATTTATAATTTAACATCGTATAACCTCGTTCATTAATAATTTAGAAGTTCCGTTTTTTACCAATGAGGATAATAACATATGAACCATAATAATGATAACTTTAATAAATAATGAATTTCCAACGTCTATAATTTTTAAGTCGAATCAATTGACATTTATTTATTTTTTTTTTATTGAAAAACCATTTTATTTGTAAAACGCATTGAGGGTTGGAAGGGTGGACTTAGTATTGTATATCGAGGTCTATTCAAGACGTTTTGTATCATGTTTCGTAACGCGCTGAGAGCTAAATTGTGCGAGGTTTTGAGAGTAGATTTAGACCCGGCTTACGACGAACGTGTGTTTGGTTTCCTTGATAATATGATCGGACCGCTTTACATGGCTATCGGTGGTTACTTTTGGAAAATAGATGCTGATCACGTGATTCAACTCTTGTGCTATAATATTTCATTATACCTTGTATCCTCTTTGTTCGTCATCTTGTTTATTTGCACCCTGATTTTCGAGAAACTAGAAATCACGTCGCTTAGTGTATTACTTAACTTCACTGTTGGCACATTGATGGCTATGGCTATTCATTTATATACTTTTTTCCATCGTTTGGAAATGGCGGGACTGATAAACCAAATTATTAGTTGGATCGAGTTGAAACCTCGACCGAAAAGTCAATCCTTATTTGAAACGTTTTCATTTAAATTTTCTCACGTATACTGGGCGCCTCTAGTATGGACCATGTGGGCCGGTTACGTGGTGTCGATACCTGTATTCGATTACTTGTTAAACGGCCGAGCCTACACCTTACCTTTTCCTCTGTGGTTCCCTTTTAAGACGAACAACCCACTGGGATATGCAGCTGCGTATATATTTGAAATATACGCAGTTCATTTTTTCTCTTCGTTTATTATTGCCTGTTTACCATTATTTTTTTTACTATGCTACTCAATATTAAATGAATATAATTCACTGTTAGATTCGATCCGGTCTATGCACGAAGATGCACTAGCCATGTACAAACTGCAGCTAGGTGAACGTACGAACGTCTCCACTAACCCGGCAACAGACGAGGAATACTTCGACTTGTACAAAGATCGTGTTTTCCAATCTTGTTGCGAGCGATGTTTGAGACAAATTAATATTC
>KZ654425.1:6440-19648 GCA_001010745.2 Gerris buenoi
AGGTATATTGTCACAAGGGGCCCCGCTGCAGTGCCTTCAGACTGATGAACATTTTAATCCTGCCTTCCTGCAGCTGCACGCGGTCCCACAACTCTTCGTGCAGCCCCAAGAAATAATCCACAGAGGTGTTGTGGGGCTGCATCTCTGCAAAAATGTATTTCAAATAATTGCGAAGTTCGAAAAAAATGATAAACTTTGAAAGGCTTTATCTCGATAACTATTGGGTCTACAGAGACAATTCTAGTATCATATTGTAGCAAATTTCGTCTACTTTAAAAACGTCTTCCAAACGTTTTTTCAAAAACTAGTCCTTTAGGGTTATAATCACCAAAATTTGAAAAAATAACAATTTTTTCGCGGTTTTTTCGATTTTTGACAATGTTGCGTTCGGCGCTCGAGGTCACAAACTTGGATTATTCATTAGGTCAACATCATAAACAAGTCCCACGTCCATTTTTTATCTTCTGTCTTCTGGAAGAAGGTGTTCATGACATATAAATTATTATTAGTTTCATATAAAAGTCATATTATCTCCGGTTGATGGAATCAATGGTGCGACGTTAATTCCTTATATCTCTCTAAGATCTTAAGACTACCTGAATGAAGAATCATCTTGGCGTACCTCGTGTCCGAGAGGTGTTTGATGCGGCAGCTGGGTGGTATGACGTCACTATCCCGGCACCTCTTCATAAACGCAATACTAGAAATATATCGCTGAATCGTCTCTCGTAGTTGTCCTAGGGTCCTTGTCTTCTTGAAGATATCCCCACCGTAGGGGGTCGTTAACTTGGTGCGTAGGCTTCCGCGGGTAGACTTGTAATAAACAGCTTGGTTTTTCCGGTGAAAGCCGCGTCACGAAGGGGATGAAGTCCGACGTTCCGCTTCCACTACTGGAAGCATCTTCAGGGGTGATAGTACTGAATCAACAACAAGACATACTGACGACTGGAGAGAAGGACGGCGCATGTATAGTTACTTTCTGGAACGTAGATTATATCTAGATTCCCCGGGAGTTCCTTGAGTCAGGTCTATCCTTTGTCGGGATGACGTAATCGGGCAGGTGTCGCCTTTGTCGGTCTTCGTTTGTGGAGCGGGTGATGTTTGAAGTCGAGAAGTGATCGCGGCGCCGCTTCTTGCTTTCTCCTTGGCACAGGAGCTAACCAGCGGTTTCCAGGTCCGGTAAAGAGTGAATCCATCCTCTCTGTTGAAGTTTTCCGGTTGTTTCTCGATCTCAATAGCCTCTCTTACTACCCTGTTGACCGAAGCAAGCACTCGTATGTCCATAAACTTTATGAGATGGCCGGTTTCGTCATAATGTCTTGCAAGCGCTGATCTGTGATCGTTGTTCTTCACTGCTCTCACGTGTTCTTGTAGGCTGGTAGAGATAAATTTTCCAGTTTGTCCGATGTAGTTTTTGCCGCAACTGCTAGGGATTTGGTAGACACCGCAAGTTTTGAGATGAAGATGATCCTTCAGCGATTTCAGGAGACTTCTGATGGTTACGTGGGCGTTGAATGTGGTTCCGATGCCGTGCTTTCTGAGAGTCCTGCTTATCTTGTTGGTTTTTCCTTGGATGTAGGGGAGTTAAGCCTTCCACTGGTCTTCCGTCCTTTCTGCTGGGGTGCGTTCTTTTGTGATCTCCTCCCGGCGGATGGTTCGCATTACATCTTTCTTCTTGAAGCCATTCTTTGCTAGAGCTGACTTGAGGTACTGATTCTCTTCTTTCCATGTGGTTTCGTCACTGATCCTGAAGCCCCTTGAAACTAAAGAGTGGATGACAGCTTTTTTATGCGTCGGATGGTGATGTGATGCTGCATTGAAGTACCTATCCGTGTGCGTGGGCATCCTGTAGACCGAGTGTCCTAGAGTTCCGTTGGACTTCTTCGTCACCAGCACATCCAGAAAAGGAGCCTTCAGAAATCGCCGAAGGATGTATGCATGTAAAATTTCAACCTGATACAAGCAGAGGTTGTTTAGTTTTGACGATTTATATTTTATATTATAATATTTTAATTGGAGTAATACGCCAACGGAGTCTGATGGGACAGTTCTTTTTTTCTCTACAACCATCTGGTTTAACTATAAATTCATCAATTTTTTTTTCTCAATTTAAAATACATTATTTACTGCAATCTCTTCAAAGATAATAAACATTTTTTTCTTTTAATTTTGCTTCCAAGCTTACCGAAGGTAACGGAAGCTATGTGATCGTTCTGAAGAGCGAAAATATTTTAGGTCTCCGATTTCAAAAATTCCAAGACAGAAATCCGTTTCAGACATCAGGGATCATTTTTGGATCCGTGTCTGTCTGTCGGTCTGTCCGTCAATTTTTGCGAACCGCCGTATCTTAAAAACTACACGTTCAATTTTAATGAAATTTGGGTGGTAGGCAATAATTAGCCCATTGTTGGTCCCATATAAGTTTTAACCTTCTACGCCTAATTGTTTCTATTCCACGGGTGCACTAACATACATTTATTTACACCTATAGCTTCAAAAGTACTAATCTGATTTGAATGAAACTTTTATAGCTTATAGAAAGTAACGCGAAAATAGCTCCAGATTAATTTGAACAGTCTACGTTCTTTAACTTTTGCTAAATTGATACTTTAATTCTTGTAAAATATCAAAACAATTTTGACACATTAAAAAAACGGGGAAAACAATTAAACCAATTAGACAATAATGGCTTGTAAAAGAATAAGTACAATAAAGTACGAGGATAGGATGCGAGGAAGCTATGTGCCACACCAATTGGCAGTCTATTTTTCTTAACTCCGATAGTACAAATACATAGTTTTATAAGTAGTTAGGGCTTTGATTTTATAAATTATATTTAATGAAAAGCGTAAGGAACTTCGTTCCTACCAAGTGTCCCGCGACACCTCACGTATTTTTTTCATGTCTTAAAATACTTACTTAGTCCAAGTCCTCATCTACCCGTAGGTGTAGAGGGTTGACAAAAGTTCCTCCAGGCTGCCCGGTCTTGAGCCAGCTGGACAGCTCGGCCCCAAGTACAATTGCGTTTTGTCAGGGCTGCCTTGATGTTATCAGACCAAGTTTTCCTCCTTCTTCCTCGAGGTCTTCTTCCTTCCATTCTAGCTTCGAAAGCCATCTTGGGGTACCTCTGGTCCCCAAGTCTTTGGACATGTTCAAACCACCTCAGCTGAGCTCTAGTTATTCTTTCGGACAGTGGTTCCACTTTTAAAGTATTTCTGATGGTTGTGTTCCTCTCTCAGTCTCTTCTGGTCTTCCCCATATTAGCACGTAGGTATCTCATTTCCGCTGCTTGGATCCTGCTTTCTATCTTGTTAGTCATACTCCATGATTCACTACTATAAGTGAGTATTGGAGTATAAATAGATCTGTTCACTGCAAGCTTTGTAGCTTCATTCACTTCTCGTTTCCTTAAAAACTGTCTTAAAATTTCGTTTTAAAATGTTCGTGGGAGCAATGCGCGCGAATGCTTAGGCGGATAACGTTGTCCAAAGGACACGTTCTGGGCATTGTTAAAATGAGCATTATGTACTAAATTTCACCAAAATCGGTTAACTTTAACTCAAGTTATCGTCACACGTTTCCGATACGCAGGATGCGTTTGTTAAATGTAAGAAGCTCACTTGTGCCCGCTTCAATGATAAACATAAACAGAGTTCTTAGCAGATTATATGCGCATATTTGGCTAGGGATGTACAAATAAGAAAGCAACATTGAATAGCAACCAGGACTTTCAATCCAGTTATTATGTATGTATAGGATTTCTTGTTTTAGCGATTCTGCTTATGAGAGAAAGGATCTAATAGGGATTAAAATTAAATAATTCTTTGGACGTTAATTAATCTAATACTAGGCATCGCGTGGCTCTATCATTGAAGCGAGCGTATTGCCATAAAATACTGAATATTGAAATTTGTTAATCATGATGAATGTCATAGTTGAAGATAAGTGGAAGAGGGCAGTGTGGGCTAGAGTGGGGGTAATGGGTACAAAGCTTTACTACTTTCTAAACAAACCTATTCACTACACAACTATAAGAATCTTAACCACCCCCTGTAGTTTTTAAACAATTATTATAAATGTATCTCTTCATTACTCAAATACTAGTGCTTGTATCAAGTTGAAATATTACATACTTGATTCAATTGTACTTTAGAAGGTGTACATGAAGTTTCATAAAATCGTTACGTTAGAACGTAAGATATCGGTAAAAAGGTTGTTTTCTCTATTTTAAACGTTAAGGTCCGCTTTAATAGTTTTAGCGATCTTTATTAATTCATAGTGGTGTCGCTGTTGGTTTTACTAAGAAATGTTATTTGAAAAAAAAATGTTCGTCTCATCGAATAGGTGATGGCAAAATTTTTTCCCGTTCTTAAATTCCATTTTTAAATTTGAAGCTCACGTTTACGCGAGCATTGCGCGCGAACTCTTGGACGGATCAAACTGTCCAACGAACTCGTCCTGAGCATTGGTGAAATAAACATGAACATGTGTACCGAATTTCATCAAAATTGGTCAAGTTTACTCAAGTTATCGTCGTACGTTTCAGACACACAGACAGACACACAAACACAGACAGACACGGAGCACATGTCGTTGAATGTAAGAAGCTTTTAACACGGATTTTTTTCGGACGATCAATACTTTGTGTTTGGACTAATTGAATGTTGCCAGCCATGTTTTTAGGTGGTGAAAAATACATTAAACATTTTAAGATTTTTCAGGTTAATTAAAAGAAATAAATGAGGTAACACACAATTGGGGGGAAAAATACTTAAACTAATAAATCCGAAGTCAAAAATTATTGATCCTAAAATTTAAAAAAAAGCCTTTATTACCATTAGAAAATAATCTTGGTCTATTTAATTTTCATAATTTTGTAGAAGAAAGGTTTTCAGAACATATGGAGGTTGTTCCATTAGCTCCGAGGAGAAATTGCTGGTTTCTAACATTGTGTCGTATCGTCTAGAGAAGAAGCACTTTACTAGTGGGAAAAATAACTATTATGTAAATTTTCAAGATATTCTTGAATTTTCGAAACTTCAATTATGGCATAAATTAGTTTCTATCCTAGCAGGGCTGAACCCCAGAAGATGAAATTATAATTTAAAATTTTTTAGTCTTTTTCACCTATTCATGCATCGATCCGGGGACTACTGTATATATACTATTTAAATTTTTAATTGATGATAAGAATAAAAAAGTTTAAGAGATTACTTTGCAATGACCTGAGTTTTCACACGCAAATAACTTTTCTTGTTAATTTTGGCCTGTTTACAATTAATTCCACTTAAAAAATCTTCTTTTCTGAATATATTTTGTCCTTTTTTTTAAATGAACTTTGTAGAGATTTGTTTTTTCTTCTCTGAATGCATCCAATACAGCAATAGATTTCAGCTAAAACCAGAGTTTGAAACCTTTCTCGGAGTCAAATCTGATTGTTATTTTAAAAGGCTTTTAAATGTAAATGTGATTTGACTTGAGGAGATGGCTTCGAATCTTAGCAATTAGAGCAATTGTCGATGGGTCCGAATTTTCGTACGCTCAAACTTCCTTTCGTTCGATTTAATCAGCAATTAAGAATTGCAGATTACAAGTTGTCTTTGCCTTGTTAGAGGCCCTCGAAACCTTTTTTGCCTTTCTGTTTCTGCATTCCCAATGAACCTCAGAGAAAACCGACCTTTTCCACATCGTACTTCATTTGGTTTCCGTGTCCTTGCCCAGAATATAACACGGGTTGATTAACAAGAGTTGGTTGGAGTTCATTGAAAGGTTCGTTTGCTTAAGCGTCTCATGCAAATTCGAAAAAAACCTGTATTTAAACCTCAGACAACCTGAGGAAACCTTGTACTTAATTAAAAAGTTTTACCTCTAAAAAGTTATTTGACTGTAAATGACAATTAGTCGTTCACAAGAATTAGTTCAATTATAAATAAAAATCAAGGTCCATATTATGGCAAACAAAATTATTGAACCACTCTATATTATATTTGCATCTTTTTTAGTCCCATAACATAAAAGCTATCCCCATCTATACATATTTATTTAGAATTGTTGAATTGTCACTTATCAATAACAGATCTTAACGGATATTTATTTTGTAGATTGTCTATTGTCTGCACATGTTAAGTATTTTTAAATGCTAAATGAAAACAAAAACCGGGGTCAATTTTTTTCATGTCTATCTGCCTTTACGACCTTGGCAAAAGGTCCATCATTACAGGTACAAAACTAGGCAAAAGTAGCATTTTTTTTAACAGTCCATTTATTGGATCTAATTACCATGTTGCGTTGCCCCGCAGAGGTTTTGGTTGGGTAAGGGGTTGGTTGTTGGTTGTTACAATACTGCAAACATATTTTCCGCCACCTACTCACTTTGTTAGGGTACATGTGTGTGACGTGTTGCTTCATGAATTAGTTATGTCTCTACTAACTAACCAAATTTGATGTGTTTGCTAAGCATAATTAATTTTTAATTGTCTTGTGCTATTTTAATCTATAAATTAAACTCTACATTTGTCAATAATTATTATTTATTTAGCCGGTGGCTTTACCCAGTCCCACACTAAACCCTGTCAACCTTTGCATTACCTCCGCATAATTAATGATTTCAGGCTGTTTACACCTTCCTACTCAAACTCCCTTAACTGTTAAACACGAGTAAGCTATTTTCGCCACAAATTTACAATGCTCTTGCTTATTAATAGTTTTTATTACTTTATATTGAACGTTTTTGCCATCATTTTTAACTGAGGTATATAGAGGTTTTTTTGGGAACAGGTCTCTACGGTCCCGTGTAAAATTATCCAATATATCATAAGGAACATGATGAACCTTAGTCCCAATGTACATTGGACTGAATATCCCTTTGTCTTAATAAGCATTAATACAAAGAAGTTTAAATGGAGTTTATTACCCTTAGGGTCGGTTTCAGAAAGCAGGGTTTAACTAGTCCGCGACTAGAGTTAGTCGAGGACTAACTAACTCTGGGGTTAAATATTGGATTTCAGAGAAAAGTTTTAACTCAAGGATTAGCTTAGTCTCGGACTAAACTTAGCCCGGGTTTATTTAACCTACGAGTTAACTAGTCCACGACTAAGTCAAACACTCAGGGATATTTTTTCTGAATTGATTAAAATGACATATATTTGATTTGTTTACAATGTATTTTTGTGTCAAACTATTATTCTCAATATATGAATCGATGTTGTTAATAAAATGTGTTCCTATTAAGTAAGATACGATAAGATCTATCATAAAACATACTTTTTATTTGTTTTAATCAATTCAGTGTTTGACTAAAGTCGTGGACTAGTTAACCCGTAGGTTAAATAAACGCGGGCTAACTTTAGTCCGAGACTAAGTTAATCCTTGTGTTAAACCTTATCTCAGTCAAATGGTAGTTTGAAGTGGAAAGTTCTGGTGTAATTGTTGTTAGTGGTTTACTTTATGTTTGTGGGGTGCTGAACACGAATCTGAAGTTATCCAACAAAATTTCCCACGGCAAATATGAGAAATCATCGAAAAACTACTTAAAAAATGATTTTTTATTGGTTTTCAGCTTATAACTTGCAAAGCAATCTATTAACGCAAAAAGTGGTCTAGTAGTAAAATAAAAAGGAGAAAATAACCTACAATTTATGTCTATAACATTTATTTGTACGTCGTACGGTTTTCACGCAAATGGGAGTTGAAATATTGGGAAGGCTTGGAGAGTGCTGAAGTGTAAACAGTTTGTGGCCGGACTGCGCTGGCAGTCAGTTTTATGTTTTTCGGTGTGCTGAACAAGAATCTAAAGTTGTCCAACAAAAATTTTACTCGCAAATATGAGAAATCATCATAAAACCACTATCTTTTTTTTTTTTTTTTAGTGGATTTCGCCTTATAACTTGCAAAGCAAGCTATTTACGAAAAAAAGTGGAGAAGTAGTAAAATAAAGAAGAGAAAAATACCTACAAATTATCTCTTTTCCATTTTTTGTAAGTCGAATGGTTTCTATGCAAAAGAGGGTTGAAATAACCGGGAAATCAATAATTTTTGAAAAATACCAACAACAATAATAGAACCTGTGTCTAAGAGCTCGCATTAGTACTTAAATACATATAAATTGTTCAGAATGTCGCTAAATATTATTTTAAGAATAAGGTTTGTTGCTATTTTTCAAAAAGTATTGATTTCCCGGTTATTTCAACCCTCTTTTGCATAGAAACCATTCGACTTTTTTAAATGGTAAATAGATAATTTGTAGGTATTTTTCTCTTCTTTATTTTACTACTTCTCCACTTTTTGCGTAAATAGCTTGCTTTGCAAGTTATAAGGCGAAATCCACAAAACAAAAAAAAAAAAAAAATAAAAGAAGATAGTGGTTTTATGATGATCTCTCATATTTGCGTGTAAAAGTTTTGTTGGACAACTTCAGATTCTTGTTCAGCACACCGAAAAACATAAAACTGACTGCCAGCGCAGTCCGGCCACAAACTGTTTACACTTCAGCACTCTCCAAGCCTTCCCAATATTTCAACTCCCATTTGCGTGAAAACCGTACGACGTACAAATAAATGTTATGGACATAAATTGTAGGTTATTTTCTCATTTTTATTTTACTACTAGACCACTTTTTGCGTTAATAGATTGCTTTGCAAGTTATAAGCTGAAAACCAATAAAAAATCATTTTTTAAGTAGTTTTTCGATGATTTCTCATATTTGCCGTGGGAAATTTTGTTGGATAACTTCAGATTCGTGTTCAGCACCCCAAAAAACATAAAGTAAACCACTAACAACAATTACACCAGAACTTTCCACTTTGAGCTCTTTTTATGGATCATTTGACTGGACTATCTCTGAAACCCAATATTTAACCCCAGAGTTAGTAAGTCAAAACATTAAACAAATGGACAAATACATGGACCTTCTTCTTGATTTTTTCTTAGCGAACTCTGTAACAACTTCGGAAAAATACGTGGCTAACGCTTTTTTTACTGTTTTTCTGGGAATAATAATTATCATAAAAATAAAAAATTATCCGAAAATTTCCCCCCAGAAATTGCCACCTTGGGCAATTGCCCAGTCTACCCATTGGTAAATCGGGGCCTGATTATTGGATTTAATAAATTACAGTATAAAATGTATTACTGTACCCACAACATTCGTATCCACTGTCTCCTAATAGAATACCACCCATGTCTCTCGATTCAAAACGTGTATACATAAAATCTAGAATTTTTAAAAATTTCAGAGTCGTGGGTACTGCCTTTCCATCTTGCAACAATTTTTGAAAATTCTATGTTTGTACCACATGCTCCTTAGAAATTTATCGAAAAGTATCCTTTGCGATTTCTGTATTTTTCTTTATCTTCAGTAGATGGACATGCTAACCGAATATGAATTACATCTATGCAACTAAGTACATCAGGAAACCCATATTTACGATAAAAAAAAGGTCGTTTGGTTTTCATGGCGTATTCTCACTCGGGGAAAATTATATAATCGTTTTGATAATATTACTTATAGCTTCAGCTACTTTATGCACATCACGACATACACTTAACTCAGATACATAGCACAAATCTGCTGTCTCTTTATGAAAGGTTCCGCCGGCAAAAATCTCAAGGCTATTAAAACACCTGAGTTTGAAGTTGAACCGGCACCGGACTTCCGACCAGTGACTCCTTGTTAAGGGCAGGTGCTAATATTTTAATTAGTCCTCTTATGCATGTTTTAGAAAACCTATATCTGTCTTCAAATTCGTTATTTTTAAGTTAGATGAAAAGGTTAAAATTACTTAATAAATTTTTTCTTCTGTTTAATATGTCTTCATTGTCGTCTAAATTAAATCTAAATATTCAATATAATCCATTTTTAAAAATCAAATTATTTAGTTATTATTATTATTATGATTTTTGTTTTATTTTGTGATAAACTTAAAAAACGAAAAAAAAAAAAAAAAATCACATAAATACCCTTCTTTTTTAATACTAGATACCGTACAAGAATATTCTATAGTAGTGAATTCTAAATTTATAGATAAAAACTAAAAAAAATCGTGTAAACCTAGGTTAATTAATTTTAAATAACGTGTACTTAATTTTCAAAAAAATAAAAAAGTTTTTAAATAATGCTGTATTAAATAAATTTATGATTCATTCTTTATTTAATCCAAAACTTAAACCTGCCCCCTACCAGGTTTAAGTTTTGGATTAAATTTAACACCTAACTCAGGATTTAGTCGAGAACTTTAGTCCTAGTTTAAATTTTAGTCTAGAACTAGCTTAAACCTCGTCTTTTAAACCCAAATATCTTAGTCCAGTGCTAAATATGGAGTTTAACCTCGCGTTAATCCTTGTCTCTGAAGCCGGTCTAGGTTAAGTGCTTAGTCCTATATTAAAACAGATTTAAACCTCGTCTTAGAAATCGAATTTTCTTAGTCCTGGACTAAATCACTGATTTAGTCCTGGACTAGCGTTAAACCTCCTTTCTGAAACCGACCCTTAATCTAACAATACTTAGGACTAAGGGATGTCCATTTACATGTGCTTTAGGACTAAGGAACATGACACTTTTGTATACAAAAGTGCTGAAGAATTGAGCAGAAGGACTATGACAGAGCATTAACAGAAACAGAAGCAGAATTCTTGGTGTTACAAGTCTTAAATCTACCGCTACAAAACTGATGACTCTTTGAACACTTACGTTTTTGATATCGATGTATATTCTTTTAGCTACACGCTTGCTATAGCTATATTAAGTTAGTTAAAATAGAATAAACGCTCGTCTTTAACACAAAAACTAGAATCAATATATTTCGACTTGACATGACATAAAGTAAACAATAACATTTACGTAAGCGTAACATAAGGCAAAATCTGATTTAGGAATCTGATTGGATGTCGCCACAGGGCTCCCCCCTCTAATAAAGGCGTCGTGGTCATCAAAGACTAATGATTAAGTATCGAGGTGTTTCGAGACAGTATACGCCGGCTTTACTCGATCTATAGAAATAATATCTTCAACTCGTTTCGCAGAATTGTGATAGTTTTATCAGAACTTCGATAATGCCAGAATTCCGGAACTGTGCCTCAATCTGGTGAAATCATATCTTAGGGTTGTTACGCCAAAAGGGCGGAGGCTTAAAGCCTCGTCCAGACTGCCGAACCGAACAGAGGAAACGAGCCGAACATTGGTCACTGCGCATGTCCATTGTGAGATGCGCAGGCGCACTTTAGACTGGACATGCGCAGAGACCAATGCTTGGCTCGTTTCCTCTGCTCGGCTCAGCAGTCTGGACGAGGCTTAACGGCTACTCTATTTACCTGCGTGGTGGCTTCAGAGAGAGTAGTTCCTGGAGTCGCGCTGTCTGTCATTTAAGCAGTGTTCTGAACTCGGGGTCACCAGTTTAGCTACACGCTTGCTATAGCTATATTAAGTTAGTTAAAATAGAATAAACGCTCGTCTTGAACACAAAAGCTAGAATCAATATATTTCGACTTGACATGACATAAAGTAAACAATAACATTTACGTAAGCGTAACATAAGGCCAAAGAATCTGATTGGCTGTCGTCACAATTCTCCTAATATATCGATAATCACTGATATCTAATAATAACATAGTATTATAATGGCCGACGAAGATTTTTGAAAGTGTTTTTACGATGTATTTTTTTCATTATAAAACATTTATTTACGATAAATTTTGTCTTTTTTATAATTGGCATCCAATACCAAGTTTTTTTAGCAATCCTGAGTGAATCTCTAACCCTTAAAATCCACTACTTTCCCAACATTTCCCTTATGTACGTGAGTGGATATTTTATATACATTTTTTTAAAAAAACTATTGTTTTTATCGACATGGTAAAAGGTTAAAAGTTGTTAAATTGTAAAAAGTAACAGTTTAAAAAAAACCGAAATCAATCGGACAATTATAAATAAGTGGGTGAACAAGTGCAAATTTACCGACTATTACCCTAATTGGTCATCTTACAATGATTTGCCTTTATACTGTGGATCTTCATGTTAAACTATCTCCCAAATGAACAACGAGGTCATTTGAGAAGTCTCAACCTTCCTAAACGTATATGGTTTACTCGTAAAATTCTGCGCGTGTCAGTGCACACTGCACATCGTGGTTAGCTGTGGTATTGTAATTATCTGTTGGAAGCGTTAGCTACGAACCACTTTAATTAACGGCCAGTAAACTAGCTATCGGTCTTACCCTCTTGGAAAGTTGTAATTGCTGTGAAGGATACCCTTAAGTGAAGTTCCATTTCTCGCTGCCTACAATCGAGCAGAGAGGGGTTTTGGCTTTCTACTCGCGTTTCTCCCAAGTTTGTGTTAATTATAATCTGGTTTGCAAATTATCACTGATCATCAGCCAACTTTAATACACGCTTTGCAATATTATAATTTTATAACTAATATAATAATAATTAATCATACTATAAATTACGAGAAGTGTAAAATTGAACAAGCATGATCCTCGAACTCACGATATTATATTATCTTATTTTACCTTCGGTTTCTAAAAAAGAGTTATCTCATCTTGTAGGTGTGTTGCGAATTTGTACTTCAATTATTCTTTCAATTTAATTCGATTTCAATTTCAATTTTCGTTCTATTTTATAAATTAATTTTTAATTAGGATTGACATAAAGTTGATAACATACTATATCTATTATATTTAGTTTACCATACAAATACGGAATTCATCCTTCGTTTCAATATAATAAATGTCTCTTCGTTTTTTCTTTTTGGAACGAATCCTTATGGCACGTTCTGGAGCCTGGGAATGAATCCGAAAAAACGACCAAAATCACCGTCACAAAATAACCGTCTCAAAATCACCGTCATGAAATCACCGTCACGCAAAATCCGTCACGAAATCTGCCGATGACGATAACTTGAGTAATAGATCACCGAGTTGAAATTTGGTACACATGCTCATTTTACCAATGCCCAGGCTGAGTTTGTTAGAAAAAATTATCTGCCCAAGCGTTTACGCGCAACGCTCGCGTAAACGTATGCTTCAAAAAGACGTGAAAAAATGTTATTATGTAACCCTGTTACTTGACTTGTTTTTTTTATTTTTTTTATATGTCAAAAAGTCACTTGGTTTTGTAAATATCGAAAATTAGTAGTAGTTAGCAATGTATACGTACTTAGCAGTGTGATTTTATAATTTATATTTAATGAAAAATGTAAGGAACTTCGTTCT